>PVIR01002814.1:0-96504 GCA_004026965.1 Petromus typicus
AATTAGCACCTCAGGAAACATCTGTACCCTATGGTTATTGTAGTACTATTCACAATGGCCCAGATATGGGAAACCTCAGTATCCACAATTAACAGCAATAAAGAAACCCTGGTACAGATATGCATTAGTTTCACTTTTATATGGATCAGCTGGATTAGACCAGGTATCAGAGAACGTTTACCAGAACCCTAGCTGGGATAGCAATTATGGGTGGATTTATTGGGAGACAGTGTTAAAGGAATCTCTCCTATATCTTCACATTAGGCAGTAGTAGGTGTTTACTTATAGTTATCCAAATTTCAGATAACAAAGGTGAAGACCTCTCTCTCTCTCTCTCTTTCCCCTCCCCAGAGATTTATTTACATTCCAAGAATCAGAGATAATGCTGCTCCCAGTGGGGTAAAGGGAAAGTTTGCAGGAGTCCTGGGCCCCAGGGTGGGGGGTGGGGCCCACTGTGTGCATGACATTCTTTCGCCTTGTCTGAGTCCCTCCGTTGGGTGATTAGGATAGTGAGAACCACTGATCATGCTGCTCAGTGGGTGCCAGGTGCTGCGGCGCTGGGCAAAGTGGTGGGACTCAGACTTGGGTTTCCATCTGTGAAGTATGGGAGCTGGTCATTTTAGGCCCAGAGGGCCTGGGTCTCCCCGAACTGTGCCTACCCTCTCCCTGCTGTACCCTCACTCCACTATCAGGCACACCCATGGCTCTCTCTACTGCTGTTTTTTTTTTTTTTTTTCTATTAGCTGAACCTGATTTTTTTCTTAGGATTAATAAGTACACACCATCATTATCTTGTGTACTTTGTGTTTTCTCCTTTTGAATAAATATGAATAAAACTATAGTGTGAATGCATATAAAAGAAACAGAAAACTTTTTATTTCATTTTTCTCTAAAATGCAAAGAACTCCCCTTTATGTGGAGGCTCAGTGTGGACATTTAGCCTTGTTAGAAACGTAGCTTCACAAAATCCCTAATTTGTATCATGTTTCTCCTCATGCGGAAATTACTACCACAGTGGTTATTACCGGGCCAAAACACCTGGACGTTTACTTTCTTCTAGTGACTGAAATCCAATGTTCACATGTAGGAAAGACATTATGATGACAGAGCAGAACCCTGGGATGCTGGAAACACGTCCTGCCTCGTGTTTTGTTGTTGCTGCTTCATTTTCGTATTGCTGCATGTTGGTTACAGAACTCTGTAGGAAACTACAGGCCACTTTCTTGGATTTAAGACTTACTGGGATTACTTACTTGGATTTATGGATGTCTGCCCTGCCCTGCAGAATCAACTGCTGGGATTATTGAGGACATCTGCCCCGCCCTGCAGGATTTTAAACCACGAGGATTACTGCACTAAGATAATTGGCCTTAAGACTTCCTGGGACATACTGGGATTTAAGGATGTCTGCCTTGCCCTTTGCAATCTTTAACTACATGGATATCATGGGACCGCCCTGTTTTATGCAGGCTAGGATTATGGGGTGAAGGCTCGGTACCAAATAAAGGTGCGGGAGCTTGGGTTCTGGGCTCTTCCGCTCCCACTTCTGCTGCTGCAGCATCTGGCCTTTGGCTGCTGCTGCTCAGAGGAGCAAGAGTCGAGCCCGGGCTCAGCCTTTTTCCTCAAGGTTCTGACTTTGTTGTTTGTTGGCTGTTAACTCTTTACCTGTGGGACTTTTGGGGGTAGAGTTTGCCACCAGGGTTCTGGCTCCTTCTTCTCCCTTGGACTCCCACAGAGCTCAGTAGCAATCACCTGCCCCTTCACTTTAAGGATTTCAGCCTGTGACGTGTTTTGTTCATTCAATTTCCTTATCATCTGCATTCTGGCCCCTTCCTTCTCTCCTTGAATCCTTCCTCACACTTAATGGATTTAATTTCTACTTTATTGGCACCATTTTAGTCTCTATCGATTAGGGAGAACATGTCACCTTTGCCTCTTTCTTGGCTGATGAAACCAGCATTTCCCTGGAGTACAATCCAATGGATGGAGGGTAGATAGAGCCAAAATTTAACTTTGCACTGAATAACACTTAAAACCTCGATGGTTTCCAGCATATTTGTATAGTTTAGTTATTGTGTTGATTGAGTTTTTCTGTCTTCACTCTGCAGTATCGGCCCCAGCCTCGGCCTTTGCTGGGCCGGATGCTGCGCTGCATCACTGCGAAGGTCTTGCTCTCAGCTTGCTTTCTGCTCAGCTGATGTGGGTTCCCTTGGGTTTTCACTGATTCCGCAGGACTGTGGCCCAGAGCTCTGCTCTGATAAGAGCAGCACCCAGCACCCGGAGGGTGACAGGCAGAGCCCGAGCTCACAAGACAGGTGAGACAGTCTGGCTCCATCTGGGCTTTCAAGGAATCAGAAGTTGTATATAGTGTGATAAACATAGTGGCTCTTTCTTTGAGTCTGTTTTAAAGGAGATTCTGATATGTTAAGTGGGTTCAAAGTGTACAAGAAGGTGTACATTGCATTTGCTTTAGTTCCACCTAAAGAAAGAAATAAGGAAGAGATGATTTTGGTAGATTTAACTGAGCCAACATATTCATGAACTCTGCCAGGTGTGATAAAAGGGCAAATACATTTTCCTGTTTTACAAAGCCCTCGAGTTGTGCTGTCCACTGCTTACTGGATTCCTAATTTGATGGTGTTTTTGTTTCAGCATGGTTATGCCTTCAAAGCCAATTGGTAAATATACAATAGAGATTTTACATTTTGAGCATGGAATAAAATTTAGAAACAAAAGTAGAAAATCAATAGTGCTGACGTGAAGGATTTAATGAAATCTCTCATGCAAACTGAAAACAAAATGCAAGCAGTCACTAGAACTCTTTAGGACAGTGAAGTCATCATCTGCCCGCGTTTCCTTAGCTCTCTGTGCTGTGGTGCTGTGTGTCCTCTTGGCTTGAGCGGTGCATTGGTCTGGATTGTCCACATGGTGCTGTGCTGCTCTCCGTGGTCAGAGCTTGTGACGCAGTCAGAGAGCGACGGGCCGACTCACTTCCCTGTGTAAGCTGGAACTGCAGGTCTCTTGAATTTCAGAACAGAAAAAAAATCTTTAAAAATACTTTATTGATCTTTGATCCTGTTCAGGATCTCATGAAGTTTCATGGTTTGACTATTTTTTCTTAAATGTTCAGAAACAACCAAAATACAATTGAATCTTCTTTGAATATTTAGTCTTATAACAGCTAAGAAGTTCAACTAAATTTTACAGTGTTTTTGTTAAGCCTTACTAACTTCTGAACAAAAAAGAAACTTTTGGTCACTTCTTCTGGGACCTAATGTTTCCATTGAGGCAACCAACTGTGGACAGAAATTGATCTGCGTATTAATGATTATAAAAGAAAATCCCAGTCTTGTTTCCTAGTAAGTTTTTTTTTTTCTCTCTCTCTCTCTTTTTTTTTTTTTTGAGTTTAATGACCTCTTGTTAAACCTCATTTTTTTGCCCTACATCGTGTGTTCTTGGGATGGGCTCTTCTCAGGATTAAGTGAAAAAATAGAGCTGAGCTTCTGGGCTCTCTGCAGTGGGTGTGGACTTGGGCAGGCTCTGCTTATCACAGTGGGAAACTGCTTGATAATTTTATCACAAGTTATGCAAGATGTTTTTATTACTATATGTGTGCAGTGCATAATGTTGGCATTTCCCATAGCATTTTTATACTTATGAAATTCTTGTTATAATAGCATAAATATCATGATAATATAATCTCTTCCAGTACAGTTTCTGCTATAAAATCATTTACACCTTTGGGCTAAAATATAGCAAAGCTCTGAGTTTTTCTCAGTTTGTCTGGTTCCAGGCCACTTGACTACCGGGCTCAGCACCCTGCCATTGTTTTAAGTGTGAGGCCTCACATCTTAGTGCTGCTGAAATCGAGGCCCGGGTCATAATCAGTGTCAGGAAACTGCCGCCCGCAGCTGTCTGTGGACGGGAAGAGTGGCGTGCTGGCAGTGCTGGCTCGTGGCTTCTGTCTGGGCACAGAAGCCGTGTTCATTTGGCTGTCACGTCGGCTATTTGCACGGGCAGCTTGGATGCAGTCGGAATTTAAATTTGGATAAAACATTGTCAGTGGACTGTGAAATGATTATACATGATAAAATACAGAGACAGAAATGTACCAACCCTGCAGATTAGGCTTCCACATAACCGCGTGATGCGATCCCCTTTTTAACGTGTGTGCCGTACCCAGCAGAACGCAGCCGGCAGGGCGGGGCGGGCGCTGCAGCAGATTCACGCAGCAGGAGGTGCTATTGCTTGATGACCGATATCACAGCCAAGTTTCTTTGACTCTTCAAATGAAAGTTCAACTTTTATCCTCATGTAATGTAATTAAGAAGAGTGAACTTATACTCTTGATCAAACTAAAAATATAAATGAACTGAGGTATTTTAACTAATTCTGGAAATGAGACCACCAGCCCTAAAAATCATGACTTCCGGGTTCTAAAACTGAGGCCCACGAGGACAGGGGAACTGACACAGGCCGAGCACCACCCAGAAAAGCCAGCAGCCCGGGAGATCACCGAGTCCCCCCACTGATTCTGCCTCTCAGAAGAAGGCAGGCACAGGAGCGAGAACAAAGACCACGTGACTCACTTCCAGAAAACCTAGCATAAAGTTCTTTAATAGTTTATGGTTTTCTATGAATTACTATAATAATGTAGTTTTAGATATTGGAATTGATGAAAATTTAGAATGAAGGAGTTGCAGTCATTTTAAGGGTTTTCATTTTTGTCCCATCTGTTTCTCTGGCTTGTCACATCAGAAGCTGCAAGGAGAGGCCTGCGGGAGACGCCAGACTCGAGCGACCATTCAGATCCTCACTGTGAGACGTCACTGCATGATCAGGAGCATTGCGGAGCACAGGTCGTACCCTGTCAGTGGTGTTGATGAGACCTGCACCCTCCTTCTTGTGAAGACAGTGCCAGTGTACAAGGCACCCGCCCCACAGAGAGCACTCGGTCATTACTAAAGGTCCCAATTGTCAAGTACCCTGGATTTTAGGGGTCTCAGTTTCAAGAAACAGAGGCTATTATCTCTAAGACTACAGTAGACGAACCTCACAGGACCCAGGGGACAGAAAGCAGAGTGAAAGATTCCCATGCAAAGTGGAAAGCGTTAAGTGAGGCAGCTTGGGCGCTGCTTCACTCTCCCTCTGCCCTCTCCTGTCGCGACCCTCTCCACCGGCTTCTCTTCATTGTGAGCTCTCCCCTCCCAGTGACCAGAGCAGCTCACGTCCCTGGAGCTGAACCAGCTCAGTCCTGCCGGCCACATGGACAGTGGGCCACCATGGAGGCAGGTGACCACCTTCCAGACCCACAAACCAGAGCAGAGTCCAGGTGAGGTGAGGCTGGGGTGTCAGGGGAGGAAAGCGCCACGTGAAGGAGATGCTTGAAAGGCAGAAACTAAAATTAACCTAAATTCTCCCTTCCTGACACTCACATTGGGCTTTTCTTGTCTCACTGTATTTACGATGACTTTGCGTAGCTGACAGAAGGAGGAGCAGATGACCTGCTCTGGACAGGAGCTGTTCACCACGGAATGTCCTGAGAAGCATGAGGCACATTCAGCTCGCCTAGATTTTTGAAACTCCTTTTATCTTGCACAATGCTGGAATGCATAAACACCACAGTAGTTTTTCTCTTTGACACTTCCTTTCTGCCTCTACAAAGACCCCTGCCTTTTATTGAAGAGTCTATTAGTTATATTTATATCTCTGTTTTAGGGGGATTTTCTCAATAAATTCTGTTAGATCTTACCTCAAGTTGGGTTTTTCTATTGTATGCTTTGTGAGACTAGTTTAATTTAAATTACGTAGATAACTAATTTTGTTTCTGTATATGAGGATAAGTTGATGAAAACGAGATATCAGAATATCTTCTATTAATATTCATTATGAAGGATATTGTCACTCCAGATGTGCATTTTCTTCCAAAAGAGTCACCAGAAGAATTTATAATAGCGGGGGGGGGGGGTTTGTGAGTAATAGACACACCAGGAGTTTTTGCCATTTCAATCCTCTTCTAACTGACACTTCAGAGGTATTGAGCTGTTGTATTTTGTAACTTTGCATGGAAAAGGATATTAACATAAGAAATTCCTATATTCATAATAAAGGCTATGAGGCTCATAGAAACAGATCATAATTTTTCTTATCATGTCATAGTTACCATATTTACATAATTAATGTGACTTTAGGTGTCAGCCAGATTATTGGCCAAAGTCTGAAGGAATTAGCCTGCAGATGAGAGTGTCCTTGGATTTTGGTTGAAAACTCATCACTTTCCCATTCAGAAATAAAATAAATTGAATTGCAATCAAGTGAGAATGAAAATACGATAGGCGAGACAGCATATGCACACGCTAAACATAATAATCTAACACATTCCTCCTAATGTGATCCTTAATTGTCCACATCAAATTAGCACACTGACTTCAGGTTCTCACTGGATTTCTGCTGGATTGGCTGCAGGCAGGAAGTGAGGGGTGAGAGGAGGCCAGCGTGTCAGCACCAGGATGACGCCCAGAGGCTCGGTGTGGACAGGAGTCAGGCGAGCCCTCCCTCTGCAGCCCAGAGGGAGCTTCAGCAGGAGGCATGGAGCCCACTCCATCTTGTCCTGGCATGTCAAGTTCTGGCAGGGTTCCTCATGTGGAAAAGATGCAGCACCCTGTCTATGTGGGGTTCACATTGTTGGCAAAGTTCGAAAGAAGACAGCCCTGCGTGTGCCCACTTTGAAAAGGCTCTTATGACTGAGCCAAGTGAAAACGGAGGTCACTAGTTACATTTTTCTCTTTATTTCACTTCTGCTATAAATATTTTGTATAATACATTTTTATGAGCTTACATCTAAAAGGTGAAACCAAAATCACTTTTATATTTGAAAGCAGAAGACATTATAAATGTTCTTCAGAATCACATCAGTATGACAACTCTCTGTAGAGTTTCACTAAGGTTTTTGAGTTAAAGTTTAAGAGAAACTGCATTTGTCTGAGTTTTCCAAATTAGGTTATCATGTCTATTTATGACAAGCAGTTCCTGTCATGTAATGTGATTACATGGGCTTTATCAAAAGTGACACATTGGGTGATTTATAGGATGTGTCAGCCAGCAAGATACAAAGGCAGATAATTTCCTGTAATTACTTTTTAAAAGAATTTGAAAATGAATTTTAAATAAATAGCTTGGGACTTGTAGTTGAACTAATTCTGAAAATATTGTTCCAAGATGTTACCAGGAATGAAATAATCAAACTTGTAAAATGTTAACAAGTATGTGCTCTTAGATGATAAAATCACAGTTTTCTCACAGCATCTTCTGAGGCATAGGTGCAGCCTAGACTTCTGGTCCTATCTTGGGGAGCGGCCTGTGCCTTCTCTTCCTGCTTTCTCTGGGGGTGTCTTTTTCCACTTGGAACCTTGGATCATTTTTGCACTGTGCTTTGAATTTACCTCCTTGTTTTCAGTGTAAGTCTTTCGTGTCTTTCACAGCTAATAAAATACTGTTACCATCCAGGAACCTCTCCCGATACTATTTGTCTGTGCCAATCCCTGTCTGTCTCATAAATTCCTAAGCATGCTGAGCTCTGCCTGTGTGTTTCCGAGTGACCCCTCGGAGCTGAGATGTCTGCCCTGGACACAAAGTCCCCCATGAGTAGAGGATTCCTTCATGTGGCGCTCCTTCCTGCCTCACATGGCACAGCTTGCCCGCCCTGCCCCGCTTCTGCACCCCTTCACCTCATGGACACACACTGCTTTTCATTTTCATTTGTTTCTTCAAAGAGCTGCTGTAGGTCAAATGGCAGCAGGGCTCTGGTGGACTCAGAGCCTTTGTGTCTTATTCCTGAAAACCCACCTTCTTTCTGAGGAATTCTGAGCCCTCCCTGGGGTTCTTACATTATAAAATAGTGATTGCCATGCTCAGCCCATTGTACAAACATTGTCTGGCCAAGACCTGTCTCTACACTCATGCTTGTATCAGGATCTTGTACTTTGCGCATTTGCAGATGCAGTTGTCTTCAAAGTATCTGTTGATTGGAATGTTAACTGGAGTCTGATTTTTATTTCCACCATGAATGCCATTAGATTTCTCATCTGGTGGCAATGATTCCAGAAGACCTGGGCTAACATTTTACCCAGATCAACCAACTGCCCAAACCCTCTCCTTTTTAGCTGTTGGTTTTCTTCATAGCCAGTTTGATTTATCACTGCACAATTCAGTAATATGGTCCCTTGATTTCTTTCTACATGTTCAGCTTTTATCCCAATTAGATTATAATTTCCTGATAGTCAACATCTCTACTTTTATTGTTTAAACTTTCATATTTGGGAAGGACACAGTTTTGTGCATAAGAGATATTGTTTAGTGACAGACTAAGTAGAAAACATTCCAGTTGATCTATGCAGATGTTGAAGAAGGAAGAAAATGGCTGAATTGATGTTTGTATGCTGTGTGCGTCATGAAACTGAGCGTCATGACAGCCACACCTATGACTGTCCCATCACATGTTTCCAGGTGATGAGGTCTAGCAACTAGACATGGAGTGCCATGGATGAATACATAAGTGCATAAATGATTTATGGAAATGCAAAATAATTGCTTACTCTTTTGATGCATAATCTCTCTTCTTACAAGAATATCTGTCAGCTGGTGCTGTGTCAGAAATTATCCTGATCCTGCGTGTCTGTGATACATTATTGGGCTGAACACTGGAGCACTTAGGTAGCAAGAAAGGTCCACACTGAAAGATGGAGAGCTTCTTGGGCTTTCTTTGCGACCCGTTAGAATTTTCCATGGCTGACAGCCAGACCATCTGACACTATCAAATGCTCTTGGCTGGCTGTGAGAGTATATCAGTGAACTCATCCTAAAAGCATTCTACACACGCTTGCTCAGGAGACAGCCTTTAATACACAGGAAATGTTTACTTATTTTGCCTTCAACATCCTTATTAGTCATTGTAGAAAGTAAAGATTTATTCATCAATAAAAGCCAGACTCCATTTACCAAATTTCCATTCTTTACTTTAATGAAATTTGTCTATAGGGCTTTTAAAATTCATTTATAAAGTAAGAAATATATTCAGCTCTGCTGTCTGGTAGATAGATGACCACATTATGACTTGCCTGTCAAATATAAGTAGGGTTGTTAATAATATAGAGGCAGCTACTAAGGATTCCAGGCATGCGTGTTTCCTTTAGAGGAAATTGCAATTCTAACCCCTGGAATCCCTTTGGAATCAATTACCTGACTTAAAAAGTACTATGGAGCAGCTTACTTTTTAGTCAGGGGAACAAGACACAGGTAAATATTCTTCAAAATGTTTACCCAAAGAAGGTAAGTAAAGCTTAAGGACAAAAATACCCAGAAGATAGTGGATAGACACACACTACAGATAGAGACCTCACTTTCAGCCCCTCTGTAAAGCCCAATTCTGGATGTCTGGCATGTGCTTTACAAAGGTGTTTTGTTGATTCAATATTCAGAGAAGAGAAGAATTCTAAAAGGATCAGACTCCTTCTGCAGACTGTAAAATGTTGATATGTTTGAGGATGACTTCCTTTTTCCTTGCCTTATCAACAGAATGCAGAAAGAGTACATAATAAGCAAAATAATGTTAGAATATTTTTAAATATAGATTTTCTGAATTAGTCCAATTTCTTAAATTTCCATTTAGGTGCAACTTCTCCATAAACTTTACCTTTCTAATGTCAGAGGAATAGATGTAATAACACATTCCTAGTTGGAGATGTTGCACTTGTTAAACCATCCATCTCTTAGTACTTTCCATGAAAAATGTCAATACAGCTTTGTAAATTAATATGCACTTAATAAGCACCTTCTTGCTGTCATGGATACAGCAGTGATGTAAACAATGTGTTTTAATGAAGATTAAAGTTGCTTTAAAGCACACACGGAGCCCTAAGCAGCACCTCACACTATGGACCAGCCTGGGTCTCCAGAAGAGACGTCCTTGGAGAGCTTTTGCCATGGCTAAACTTCTTCCAGAAACAGGAGTAGGGTCAGACCTCAAAGATGCAAGTGAATTTTAATAGGTGAACACGGATGGGCCACTTAGCTATCCTTGTTAGTGGTTAAGTGATATATTCTGTTTCAAAAAACTGATTTGAGATAAAAATAAACATGTTTATTTTCAATGAAATAATTGTAAAAAAAAACATAGCTTACTGACTTTTATGTTCTTTTATCTAGGTAAAAGTGGTTCAAGACTTTTCTGGGGAGAAAACAAGCAATAATATGCTCAAACACTTTCACGAGCTTCAGATGAAAGCGCTGAGTGACACTGTGGCGTGCGTTTCCTTCCACTTCCTGGGTTTGGGGGGTTCACGAGGCGGGCGTGCGCAGGCGCTGCTGCACTTCTCCCACGCTGTTTTTCCCTGAGCGTGTTTCAGTTTGCCGCTTCTCCGTGACATTTCACTCCTCTCCGTCACTGGTGGGACTGGAGGGTCCAGAGCCTTGATGTCACCCAGCACTGAGAAGCTGCCTGCTAAGGACAGCTGAGCTGGACCACCAGGACCCCTGCCCCTCAGCGACAGCGCTGTGTTTTCCTTTCATGCCCCACATTCCGTCAGGCTTTCACTGGTTCCGTCTGGAGCAGAGGAAAGGTCCAGTCAGAAGAATAATTACAGATTGTCCCTCCTGTTGGATGTGTTCACAGAGAAAAAGCTACCTCATTAGCATGTGCCCAGAATTTATTAAAGCATAATGTAGTTGGCACTTGAAGAAATATGTTGAGAGTGGACAAGTCCCTTTGGTGCTACACTTCTTTCTGTGAGAATTTAAGGGAGATTGATTCAGTACAGAATTTTTATTCCTTTTTATCAGTTAGTGAGTTGTTACTAATCTATAGACACTTTCAAAAGACATTAGGACAGCTCTACTGCTCAGTGTTTAAAACTGTGGGCTCTGATAACCTAGACATCATTTAACCCTACTCTCCTATATTAAATCTGTAACCTGAGTGAACTGCTTACAATCTTTGGACCTTGTTTTTCTCATTTGAAAAAACGGGACGGTACCATTAATCTTCCATGGTTAATGTGAAACTCATACATGACAGTACATATGAAACTCATATATGACAAGTTCCTTCCACCAGTTACTTTGGACACTGGGACACTACGGGAACAGGACATCAGGGCGCCTCTGTTGGGAAGGTCGGAAGCTCTCATCCTCGGGTCCATCTGGAATGTGTGTTGGGATTTGCCAGAGCGAATCAGAAGCCGTAAAACCTCCGCTCTCTCCCTGGATTTTCGCCCTCAGTTCTTTAGGAAAGTAGAGTCGTACTGCTGGCTTATGGCTCCGAAGCCGGGAAGTCTAAGGTCTAGGAGCGGGACCGCCGGGCCTTCTTGCAGAGTCACCCTGCGGCAGAGAAAGAGGGCACGAGAGCCCCAGAGGAGGCCCAGCTGACGCTCACGGGGCCCCCGGCCCTGGCCCGGTCACCGCCGTGCTCCGGGCTGCTGCCGCTGCCGCCTGGGCCTGGCCGAGCCCCCGCAGCCTGGGATTCTGCCCGCCGGGCATCCGCGCAGTCTACCTGGTCTCTTGCAGGTTAGGTAAAGGGTGAGAACGTCTGACACACCTAGCTGTGTCCTCCGAGCTACGGCCTCACAACCAAGAGTCGGGGTTTTTAACTGAATCCACGCAGGGCAGGGCAAGAACTTTCACTTGCACGTCATCTTGTCAATGCATAGTGGATACATATTGATGCTAGCATATATTTGCTTGGTCCTGCAGTGATTATCGTATTTGCAGAAAACAACAGCAAAAAAACGATGACACTACAAAAAATGTATTTCTTGGACAAGATGTATGCCGAATCATGGCCATGTATTATTATTCTGCTATAAAATGAAATCATTCTATTGGTGCTTTTGAGCTAATTTAATTATAATCTACTTAAAGAAAATGAATTCCAAAAACAATTTGTCAAGGAAAGTTTAGAAAATAGTAATTCAAATCAAATAGTAATTCAAATTATAGTCAGTACTTACCACCTGGTTCTTAGCACTGCTTTGAGCATTTACTAAATAATGTAATATTAGAAGCTTATCCTTTGACATCTTGGGCTCAGAATTCACCAGAGTATGATGTACTTTATTATTTATTATTTCGTATTATGTATGCAGATCAGCTCCAAATTTATCATCAAGCAATTATAGATAGAATTATAGTGAACAAAGAAAGTGCATGTGCTTATCACACAGATAAGAGTCATAAGAATTTTAGAATTTCAGCTTTATACACAGATGACTTCTTTTGAGCAATTTCCCATTTTATATCTGTGGTGACCAAAGATATTTTATAGATTTTTTTCTTTTCATCACTTTATAACCTCAAAGATCAAACTATGTTGAAGATAATTTTCCAAAGTATATTACAAAATCTTCTCTAAATGAAGGTTTAATAAATTTTAAGTATTTTGTATGACTCTATCATTATGCAGCATTACTGAGCTAAATCCCCGGCCCTCTATTACTATTTTTAAACAAGATTTTCTTTTGTCATTTATCCATCAAATTTTATGTTGTTTTTTCTACTTGTCCTTCCTTTGCTTGGCTAAAACCATCACTTTTTATTACAAGGATCTTCCTACCTAGGTTACTTCAATCTCAAAACAGTATTTCTAGCTTGTTGCTTCTTATTCGTTCTAAATTAGAAATCTAAATAATAATAGATCTGTCATGTTACAGAACTGTCTTGATAATTATGTGCAGTGTTGCCAGCCATTTGTGTATGTGATTTCTCTGTCCTTGGATTCTTCTGATAATGCCACAAAAATATTTGGGAGAAATGCATCCGTACTGAACACACACAGTTTTTGGTTATTATTCGTCAAAGCCTACAATGTAGCAGCGATTTACAGAGCATTTACATTGTGTTAGACATTGTACTCTGGCAGTGATCTAGAATAAATTGGGGTGAATGTGGGCTATGCACAGCATGTTTATGACAGTGTCTCACGTGTCTTGCAGCTTGGTCCCAGGGACCCTGAGAGAGGATGACCCTCACACAGGATGGAGGAAAAATGCTGTAGTCAAGCCACTGCTCCTTCTTAAATAAGAGTAAGTACCATAAAGGCCTTACATTTCATAATACTATGCATTTCCTACCTTTTATAATATTTTCTTTGTGTTCATCATATCATAATTATACAGGCTAAAGGAAAACTTGTTGCTCAGTTAAAAAGTAATTTATTACTAGTGGAAATGGAGCACAGAATTCCCTTGAGAAGAAAAGGAAGGTGAAATTATTCATTAAAATGTGGGAAATAATTTACTTAATTCATTAAAGTTAATACATTAAAATCAAAAGAATCTGAATAAAGTCTGTGCTTTAATTAAGATAAATAGCAATTCAAAGTATTACTTTTTAGGACCATTTGTTTTCCTAATTAGTCAGGGAGAAGTGATAATTAGAGACTTAATACACTAATTAAGAAAATTTTAAAAGTCATAAGGAAAAAGATATTTAAATAGTTGTAAAGAGCACACATGAAAAGTCTACTGAAACTATTATTCTCAGCTAATGTTGGTGCCACAGAAAATTGGCAAAACTTTTTGGAAAACTATTTGAGTCATAAAAATAACTATCTCCTTTGACTCAGTAATCCTATTTCTGGGAATTGGTCCAAAGAAAATAATTTAAAAGAAGGCAAATGCCACTTGAACAACAACAGCAGAAATCATTGAATTATGCTTATTTAGGAGTGAAACCTGAGAAGATGATAAATACACACAAAGAGAAAATCAATGAACGCCAGATCTGCTACTCCAAGGAATGTTATGGTACCACTCAAAAGTAGGACACACTCACTGTTAGTACAGAACACTGTGAAGAACTTTTGTGTTGCTTCAAGTTCAAGGTAGCAGGCTGACAGCCTATTTTTTACTGCTAAAATAATGGTAAGAAGCTCAAAGAAGTTTATTCATACAAGATTTAAGAGGTGGAAGGATGACACATTAGCAAACCTAAAACTGATGTCTAAAACATTGGAGACATGCAGAATGATGTCTAGGAAATCAATATAATCTGAATGTTTGGATTTCTTTCCCTAGATCTGTGAAATATATTGTTGGAATTTCAGTTGGAATTGCGCTGAGTCTGTATAGTAGTTGTGGGAGTACAGCCATTTTGATGATATTGATTCTTCCTACCCAGGAGCAAGGTATGTCTTTGCATTTTTTGACATCTTCTATCACCTTTTTCAGAGTGCTGTAGTTTTCAGCATAGAAGTCTTTTACCTCCTTTGTTAGACTGATTTATAGATATTTAATTTTTTGGATGCTATTGTGAAAGGGACTCACTTCCCAATTTCTATCTCAGTGGGTCTACTGTTTGTGTATACAAAGGCTATTGATTTTTGAATATTGACCTTGTACTCCATACACAATTAAATTTAGTGATTAGGTTGAACAGTTTTTAATATGAGTTTTTAGGATCCGCTAGATATAGTATCATGTCATTAGCAAATAATGACAATTTAACTACTTCCTTTCCTAACTTTATTCCTTTTTACTTCTTTCTCTTTCCTAATTGATGTGGCTAATATTTCCAAAACTATATTGAACAGAAGTAGTGAGTGAGAATAGCCTTGTCTTGTTCCTGATCTTAGTATGAAAGGTTTCAATTTTTAACCATTTAGTATGATGCTGGCTGATGGTTTCTCATAGATAGCTTTTATTAGTTTGAGATAGAGACCATCTATTCCAATTTTCTGGAGGGTTTTGCAAAAGCAATTGTAAGCAATAGGGATATGGTAGGGGCTATTACAATCCTGAACCTGAAACTATACTATAAAGCCACTGTGATAAAAAACTGCATGGCCTGGCAAAGTAACAGACGTGAGGATCAATGAAGTAGGTTAGAAGATCCAGAAACTACTCCAGATACACTGAGCCACCTCATCTTTGACAAAGGAGCCAAAAATCCTCAATGGAAGAAATATAGCCTCTTTAACAAATGGTGCTGAAAAAACTGGGCTTTAACTTGCCAAAGACTAAAGTTAAACCTATGTCTTTCACCGTGTACCAAGCTGAAATCAAAGTGGATAAGAGACCAATATATTAAAACAGACACACTCAACCTGCTGCATAACAGGTTATATAAAACTCTTGAAGACTCTGGCTTAGGGAAAGACTTCCTGAATAAAACCTCTATAGCATGAGAATTGGCAGAAGAAATCAACAAATGGGATCTCATGCTATTAAAACTTCTGCACATCAAGGAAAACTACCAACAGAGTGAAAAGGCAACCAGCAATATGGGAAAGAATCTTTACCAGCTGTTCTTCAGACAAAGCGCTACTATCTAGAAAATATAAAGAGCTTAAAAATTCAGCCCACCCAAATTTAAAGACCCAATTCAAAAATGGGCATCTGAAATGAACAGATACTTTTTAGAGGAAGAAGTAAGAGCAGCTAAGAAGTATTTGAAGAAATGCTCAACATTATTGGTCATTCGAGAGATGCAGATGAAAACAACACTGAGATTCCATCACACTCCACAAAGAATGGTTGCTATTTCAGGATTAGCCAGCAACTGATGTTGGTGAAGTGGTGGAGAAAAGGGAACCCTTCTCCACTGTTGGTGGGAATATAGACTCGTACAACCTCTGTGGAGATCAGTTTGGAGATTCCTCAAAAAGCTAGGATTGGAGGTCCCATTTGACCCAGCCATCACTCTGTTAGGTATATACATGAAAGAAGTACAAAGACTCATATCACAGTGACATATGTGCACCCATGTTTATAGCAGCTCAGTTTGTGATAGCTAAATCTTGGGAACAACCCAAATGTCCATCAACTGGAGACTGGATAAAGAAGATGTGGTTCTTTTATAGAATGGAGCATTGCTCTGCCATTAAAAATGATAAGATTGAGTCATTCATGCTCAAATGGATGTACCTGCAGGACATCCTCACTAGTGAAGTAAACAGGTCACAGTTGTGTAAATATCACATCTTTTATCTGGCATGAGAAAATGAAGTTATAAGTGAGTTATAGTATGTATAGTTGATATTCTGAAATAGAAAATATTTAAAAGGAAAGAGGGTGTAGGAATAAATAATGAGGGGAAAAACAATGTGACAGTAATAAAGAAAAAAGGAAACAAAGATTATGTATACAGGGGAGAGGTTGCAGGGTGGGGGTGAAAGAGGAAAAATGAGAATCAAGTTATGTCATATTCTGGTACAAACTCTCCATGTTGAATGCGATGATGTGTATTCATAATGTACCATTAAAGATTTAAATTTTTAAAAAAAGAAATCAATATCATCGATATCCTCCTATGTGCATCTGAAATAGTACTAGCAAGGTACCAACCAGATCCTTTAAAATGACTTGGAGGACCCTGGTACGTACTCCCTGAACTCTGAAGGCTGGGGCTAGAGGATCTCCTTGAGTCCGAGGCCAGCCTGGGCTCCATAGTGAGTACAAGGTCAGCCTGCACTGTCTCAAGACTGTCTCAAAAAAGAAAAATAAATAAATGAAATGCCTTTGAGGATACCCTGACCTCATTACAGAAAAGTATGGCCGATGAGACCTGAGGAGCAGTGATCCTGATTTGCTGGTATTAAGAGCAGAGTTGTGGAAGAGCTGGATGCACAGATGCTCAGGACAGTCTTGCTGTCGGTGAGCCTTTGGCAAAGTCAAGCATGATCTGAACTGAACACAGGGCCTGAAGACCGTCACTCGTCAGGTGGGTTCCCAGAGCCAGGCTTCCCTCGGTCACTTGAGGGTGGAGAGGAAAGGACCCAGATTTCTTGATGGTTCCCCACATCCACACCACAGGCTGTAATTTCCATCATCATTCCTTGCCTGACTGTGTAGAAATTACAGTCAGCTCCACAGAGGGAGCACTGCAGAGGAAGAGACTTCAGTGACTGCAGCAGAAATCTGAGCAGTCTTCTACAGCTGATCTTGGCTGTTATCAAAAGTACAAGCAATCAGGGGGCTCCAGATAGGAGAACACAGAAAATACTGTGAAGGGAGCCAGGGATGGTAGCTCAGGCCTACTATCCCAGCACTGTGGGAAGGAGCATTGGTTTGTGCCAAACTAGGGCATCTGGGGCCTTTGTGAGAACCTGCCTTAGGGTAAATTTTTAAAAATGTAAAGAACCCAGGAATGTATGTCAGTGTGAAGACCCTGAGCTCGTTCTAGTCACACACACACACACACACACACACACACACACTCACTCCCACACACTCACACTCATATACACACACATACACTCACCCACACATACACACACACACATTCTCCCACACTCACAACACACATACACTATTTTGAGGAGTAGGAAATAATATGAAGCATTAAGGGTATCATGCAGGTTTTAAATCACCTTAGAAATATCAGCGAAGATAATGCTTTGATGAAATAAGACTGAAGTGCAAGTATAAAGCATTTTAAAATTCCAAAAGCATTCTTAGAACTTTTAGAAAATTTAAAAGCAGTAGCCTATATATTTTTTTAATGTTTTAAATTCATTATAGTTCATTTATCTGCTTTTTATGTTAATTTCTTTGTTTTTGGCAATTAGATAAATTTTTTGTGGGAAGAAATTTTATGTTTCCATAATTACTTAGTGAAAGTACATTGCATTCTCATTCAACTACTCCAATTAAAGATATTTGGAAAATCTAAGTATATAATAAAAATATGATTCTGAGTAATACATATTCTGGAATTTTGTTCCTTTATAGATTAAGTAAGTATCGAAAGAATGAAAAGAAAACAAAAATGCAACAAAAAATTTTGGGAGGCAGTACTCAATTTGTAACATTGACCAGATATATTAGATAACAAAACATTAAAATCTAATTTTAAAAAGTAGAAACATATTAATAAATTAGAATAAAGTAAATAGGAAAAAATGCACAGAAATCAATGAAACTGTTAACATGAAATCAACAGAAAAAATCAGTAAAAATAAAACTGATTTATTGAAAAGACAAATTGCTATGGTACACGTGTATCACAAGTTTAGAAAAGACTGAGAGGGAAATTGAAACTAGTATCAGAGATGAAAGTGAATGTTATTCACAGGAAATGAAGGGAAAATAAAGAAATAATATGAGTAATTCTATGCCAACGTATTTGATAACATAAAATGAACCAATTCTTCAAATGATACCATCACACTAGAGGAAATAATTTGAATTGATCTATGTAATTTTAAATAATTTGATCAACAATTAATAAATTTCTAATCAATTTAATTGGTGGGTAATAAAAAGATTTTATTCTTATGCTTCTCTGTGAAGATTGTATATAGATTTACCTACTGGATGTGCATAATTTTCTTCTCTGTCCCTTAAAAATTGATTTCAAATTTTTGCAAAGTAGCTCTACTGCTCCACTGCAATGTGTGTTCTCAGTTTTTGTCTGTTTGACTTTGTGTCTCCTAAACTCTTAAGGGGTTATTTCACTAAATACAGAATTCTAAATTAAATATTAATACATATTTCCTTCTATTCTCTTGCTTTCAGAATCTAAAGATAAATCAGATGTAGTTTTTAACTTTGTCCCTCTCATTAAAGATTTTTATTTCTTTTGAAATTTTTTGGTAGCTTGCATTTCATATACCTAAAAATAGGTTTTTTGACATTTATTTTTTACTGACTTTCCCGAACCTATGGTTTGAGGTTGGAAAATTTTGTCATCATTTATTTGAATATTTCCTCAGCTCCCTTTTCTGCTTCTAGAATTCTCATTATGAATATGTTCACATGTTAGTGATTTTCACTCAGTCCTTGGTTATCCTGTGGTACTATTTCATCATTTTTTTCTTGTTCAATTCAATTCTGCTTATTTTTCATGTCAGTGATGCTGTTCTTAGCTGTGTGGAGTCTCCTGATGAGCCCGTGAATGCATTCTTCATTTTATCCTGGCATTTTTCATTTCTAGTATTTCTCTGCTCTCTGATGAGATCCACCTTTTTGCTTACATTGCCCATTTGTTTTGCACATGCTTGTTTTTGCATTACATTCTTTAACATATTAATCATATTTATTAAATTTCTGATTAATAATTTCAACATTTGCCATATCTAACTTTTTTCTGGTGCTTGTTTTATTTATTCAAATTGCATTATTATCTTTTAATATTTTTTGTTGCAAAGTAGCCATGATACACAGTTGAGTGGAATTAAGCTAAGGATGACGATTTTATGCTCATCTGTCTACAGCTCAGTCTGTGTTTACAATTTGCTGTAGTTTTTTCAGATATAAAATTCCCACGAGTGCTCCTGTTTTTCTCTTCCCTCTTGTATTTGAGGATGTTTTATTAAACAACCTTTGAGACTCAGGGTTCAGAGCTGACTGTCCTGAGAGGGCAGCAGCAGCCACAGCCACCGCCTCACCAGGGTCTGCACTGCAGCAGCTGGCAACACTCTCCCACACAAACACGTAACTTACTTGGGTAAGGTGTGAGAGTATGAGATTTTCCTAGAATTTAGTCTGTCATAGAGTAACTGCATCATAAAATGGCATTATAATTCAAAGTGGAACAGATTCTTCAAGACTTTAAAATAACAGACCTAGTTAATTATCATGTTTAAACAGCCACACCTGTTGTATCATGTGGTTGCCGAGAGACATCTTAAAATGAGGAAAGCGCATCCGCCCTTATGATCAGTTGGAAAGTCTTCGAGAGGCCCACAGGGTGATGCTGTCTCCATGAGGAAAGTCAGGGTGGGGCTGGCTGCAAGGGTCTCATCTCTGAAGTGTCTTTTGGGGTAATGTGTGCACCAAGCCTATCATGTTGCCCATTTGAAGTCACTCTGGACAAGCCATGTGGTCCTTTTTATCACCCTGAGAACACCCTGGAGCATGTATCTCACAAGGCCAGGAACAGGCTGAATTCCAGGAGGGACAGCGCTGGCCACAGGCCCAGCTCCTCAGCCCCCCATCCTGTTCTAGCTGCAGCTGGCGGGCAGTGGCCAGGTACGGGCCCTCACGGGACAGCCGGGATGCCACCCTGGCGGCCCAGGCTCCAGCGCTTCTGCCCTAGGTCCACCCATGAGATGAGGCTATTTTGGATTCTGTTAAGGAGCCAGTTAGCAAGTAAATTGTATCACTTTAACTGATATATGAGCTGGTTCAGGTAAGAATTATTAGCCGTAAAATTCTAGACAGAGATGTGGAATTATTATTACTATGATTGAAGTCACTATCTTACTGTTAATATGAGTTAAATATATACATGGACATAAATCATTTGTATCAACCACGAATTTATGTACATACTTTACAGAGGATTTTACTTCAGAACCATTAACTGTCTATATTTTTATATGTTTAAAAAATTTAAGTACATTAAATATTGGAAGTGTTATTTTCCTGGTAACTCAGTCAGTCTAAGAAAATGATTTATACCTACTCTGAAATACGAATGAAAATTACTGAGAAGTGATTTCTCAAGAAATGGAATAAATAAGACAGGGCACATTTCCTCTCTTGTGAGTTCCCGAGAGAAGCCTCCTTCTGAGATGGCGGCAGATCGGCCCTGGCCTCGCTCTCTTCACTTCACCTGACCCCCTCCCCTCGGTAGTCGCAGTGTCAAATTTCTAACTTGCTACATTTTTTTCTCCCATTTTCTCTTCCCACTTGGCCTTTTTGTACCTTTCTTTCTTATTTGCATTTAATGTTGCTGCTACACTTAACTTTTATGGCTTTAATAACTATACTAAATGAAAAAAGAAAACACTAAATGAAATAAGTCTGGCATAGGAGGGTAAATATCATATAATTTCCTTTACATGGCAAAAACAAACAAGATATATAGATATATCAGTGAAAGACAGAGAGAAAGAGAGAGAGAGAGAGAGAGAGAGAGAGGAGATAAATAGGAAGTAGAAGTTCAAATACTTGCCCAAATTATGTATTCCTTTGTTTAAAAAATATTTCATATACAAGATAATTTCTTTAATTTATGCTACCAGTTTGTTTTCATTTGTTGAAAAGAAAATTTTGTGTTATCTGTTCATTGTTTTGTGGTAAGAATCTTTCATTTTTGTTTTATACTCTGAGTAACTACTCAGATAATGTTACAATGTGTTGACTATTCTTCTCATATTATTTTGTTATGAAATTTTGTTTTATTTTTTATAAAATTAAAAAGATCATTTAAACATTGGAATGAAATCATATTTTGTCATGAATCCTATGTTTAAAGCCAATTCAAACAATTATTAAAAATAGATTCCAATAATATATTAAATCTTTTCAATAAGTGTACAATATATACAAGGAAGCTTTGGCTTGGTCATATTAAATTTCACATTAATATGAGTTAAAAATGCTCAAGAAAGCTACAATTCATATTATTTGGGTTATAGTTTGGAAGCTATTAAAGTATTTTTTTTTTTTTTTTTTTAGGTTTTTTGAGACAGGGTCTCGCTTTGTGGTTCAGGCTGGCCCTGAGCTCAGCCTCAAACTCACATCACAATCCTCCTGCCTCTGCCTCCTGAGTGCTGGGATTACAGGCGTGAGCCACCACGCCCGGCACTGTGGTATGTGGCACTGGTTGCTGCTGGGTGTGGGTCTCCACACCCAGTATTGTTATGTGGTTACCGGGGAATCGAACCCGGGTCCTTGCGCTTGCGAGACAGGCGCCGGAACCACTGAGCTAACTCCCCGGCCCCTGGAAGCTATTAAAGTATTAAGCAAGGAAATCTTCATTAAAAATTAAATGAGAAATGCCAAAGAATAATAGATAAATCTGCAAATAATTATTAAAAATTTGTTTAAAGTTCTAGAGATATTAAACTAGAAGAAATAGCAAGCAAATATAGGTTTATTTCAAAACAAATAGAAAAATTCTAGAAATCATGTTTGTTAAAATTTTGTTAGATATTAAAATTACGATTATCATCACCTTGTTTTTCACAACTGTGTAATTAGGTCACACTTCAGAACCATAGAAATATTTCTAAATACATAAATATGCATTTTTAGATTTATATAACATGGAAGCAGTGATCTTAACCCATATTATGACTCAGAGTTGATACCATTAAACTTAACTGAAAATGACGGGTAAATTATTTGTGTGTTTTTTAGAATGATTAAGAATGTATAAAACACATTCACCTGTCCAGAATGTCTTCTGTTGCTGTGAAATATTAGGGTAGCCATTAGCAAATGTATTTTATAGTTTGTTTTGAAACTGTGTAGGGTAAACAGGCTTCCCTTTTATGTTAACTCTATAAAAATCAATTTGCCAGTGTTTAGTTTAGTTTTGTTTTCTTAGCACCTTGTGCTTGCCAGGCAGGCACAGCACCACTGAGCTAAATCCTTGGCCCTGTGACTTGCCAGTTCTGATGAGAAGAATGTTCCAGTTAGCCTTCCCTGGCTAACAAATTTCCCCAGGCTTTGGAGCTTGCTGCAGTCTGGACAGGGCTCAGATGCACACACACACACAAAACACGTGTGGAGCTGTCCCAGTGATTCAAGACCTGGAGCCTAGAAGGCCACATCCACTCCGTGTTGCCTCCTCTCCCTTCCCCTCTCCCTGCTACTTTCCACACAGACCAGCTCGCGTTTCCTCCCAGCATGGCACTCTTGGGTAGCTCAGCATTGCACATGGCAGCTCAGCCCTCCACAGGAGAGATTCCTGGGATAGCCTCACAGAAGCTGGCCTTTTCTGCCCTAGACACTACTAAATCAAGGAAATGCTGAAGGAATAGAAAATTTCAGATTAAAACCTCCTATAAAGTCATTTTATACTCCATCATCTAGAAACTCACTGGTTTTGGAAAAGAAAACTCAGCAGTAAATCGCTCACCACATTTCTTAGCCATTAATTTATTCCTAGGGGCAGAGAGCCAGTTGAAACAAAGACTGTGTTTCCAGCTTTTCTGTGGCAGGCCCCCAGTCCCTCTCCTTGGTATACATGCCTGCGTCATCGCGTGGTTTTGAATTGAACGGTTTAGCTCTGCTCTGACTGCATCAGTTACCGGGCAGGCAGCGGATTCCCCTGAGTGATTCTGACCCAGTACTGCGAGCAGAGGTGGATCTGAGATTCCAGTGAGCAGAGCTACGACCACAGCAGCGTACAAGTTTCTTCTGAATTGAGATTGTACAGGGGGAGATAATAACTCGGTTATAGTCAGCTAATATTAGGAATCTGTTGACAAGCTAGATTTTACCTAACACAGTTGATCCTGTTCTTAGTTAAGCCAAAGAAATAAGTTTTAACACTGTCAGTTATTTTTAGTATTTAATGTTGTGAAATTTGTACACACAAACATCCCTACAGTTGATGCCACAATTCTGTGGTCACTGCAAAGAAGGTCAAAGAGAAAAATTTTGGTTCTTATCAAATTTTAGTTTAATAATTAAATCTCTAACATAATTAGTACCTTCTGTTATAATTAATACTTCTGCAGCATGAACAAAAGAAGACTATTATTCAAATAAGAACCATTCATTTCAGGAAAAGGAAATTTAGATCTATAGTTCAGACTCCATGAAAAGGGAACAGCTGAAAGTCTTTGGCTATTCAGTTAACCTGGGGTCACTGTGAGGCCACATTTGCCTCACTTCATCTGCCAACAACTGGCACTGTGAGGTCACCAGCCCTAAAGGTCACCAGCCCCTAAGGGCATCCAGACTCAAGCACTCAGTTAATATTTACTACCTCTTTCAACTTTAGGATTTTTAGTACATAACAATATATAGCATGCCACCTCGACTTTTCAAAGTTAGGGTAGAATTTTCTGACCTATGTCTTTGGAGACCTGTGCAGAGGGAAATCCCGAGACCAGAGTCCCCAGACTGGCCATGCAGAAGGCTCTTTCAGGATGGGTGCATGCACCCTGAGGGCTGTCTTGTCAGAGAAATTCCATCTACACAAAGAGCAACAGCTACCTCTCCAAAGAATTCATAAAACATAGCGTGGTGATGGTACTGAACAGCCCTGACAGACAGAAAGAAATCTGCTTACATGCTTTTGATAAAAAATTGAGGGTTTCACAATACTTTTTCTTTTCTCTTCAATAGTACAGATTATATCCAAGGCCTTCATGTTGACCTATATCCCAAGTCCCTTTTAATTTTAAGGCATATATTCACTGTTACTAAATTGCTCAGGCTGGGCTGGAACTCATGATCCATCTGGCAGATCAGCCTAGCAGAGTTCTGAGATTCTAGGTGTGCTCCACCAGGCCTGGCTGTACTGCACTGTTATCATCATGATAATGTCTTTCTCATTGCCCGTCTCCAACTCCCTCTACCTATGGCACCTCTGCCACAAAAATCCTCAGTGCTGTGCCATTTGAGGAGCCCAGGATCAGAATATATATGTTCTGGAGCCTGATGTTCCACTCAGAAGGCGAATCCAATTGTCACCTGTCATTGAGGTAATTGTCTGCAAAGGAAAATTTGTTCCCGCTAATTGAGAAGCTTGTAAACATCTTAACTGCAAAAGAAAATTTCTGTCCATGTGAAAAAACAAACAAACACTAAGCTGCCACCAGGTTGCTCTCATTTCTTCTGGATGGAATTTCTTCCCAGACAGAAAAGTGTGAGAGAGCAACTGAGTCTGGTGACCCCAAGGTACTAATGGCAGTGAGACAGGGCATCTCAACGCGGAAAGGACCAAACAGCAAGTCAGAAACCAGACTTGGGGAACTGGAACACGTGCAACATTAATTCTGGCACTTGGGCTGGCACGCAATGGTCCAGAGGCAAAAGGTGACCACAAACCTGGGGAGGGCTGGGCGGGCCTGATTCACAGGCAGGTCGCAGAGGGCTATATCCCATGGCCTTGTGGGAAAGGACTGTGACTTGGCGGCAGGGCAGAGGCAGAGGCGATGGCCGGCCTGCTGACTTCTGACCTAGAGACCTATGTGTCAAGGAAAGGCCGTAAGGTGTGCGTGCATGTGTGTGTAGCGTGTGTGTGTCTGTGTGTGATATATGTGTGTGGTGTGTTTCTGTGTATGTGTATGTGGTATGTCTGTGTGTATATGTGGTTTGTGCATCTGTGTGTGTGTCTGTGTCTATGTGTCTGTGTGTGTTTGGGTGTGTGGGAAGTGTGTCTGTATGTGTGGTGTGTGTTTATGTAGTTTGTGTGTCTGTGTGTGCCTGTGTCTGCAGGTGTGTCTGTATGTGTGGTATGTCTGTGTGTGTGTCTGTGTATGTGGTATCTGTGTGTATCTGTGTCTGCGTGTGTGGTATATCTATGTGTGTGTCTGCGTCTGTGTGTCTGTGTATATTTAGTTTGTGTGTCTCTGTGTCTGTGTGTGTGGATCTGTGTGCGTCTGTGTATGTGTCTGTGTGTCTATGTCTCTGTGTGTGTCTGTGTGTGTGGTGTTGCGTGCACACACATGCACTCCAAAGCAATGTCACCGCTCATGGGAAGCAGTGGTGCTTGGTCTGTGCCTCCCCCAGCATGTGACCTGCGCTGAGTCACCTGAGACTTCCTGGATGTCAGTGGTCTCTTTTCTCAGCCATGAGTGGACAAAGTCACAGCCACTGTGGCCTCTAAAGGCCATGGCTGAAGGCTCAGTCCATTAATGACAGACTTTAAAATAAGGAAAAACAATGTCTCACGTGAAGTAGTCAAGTTTCCCGGGAAGTGAAATTGCTGTCACTCCTGACAGGGTTGTGAGTAACCTCTGCTTCCTAAGCTAAGCTCCGTCTCCTCTCGGGGTGGAGGCAGCACCCAGCTTGGGGAGGGCGGCTGGACACCAAGGCTACCCTGCGCGCTCAGCCTCGCCTGCGTGGCTCTTGCTGCTCCTTCCTGTGAGCATCCTTGCCCCCAGTTACCTCAGAGAGCAGCAGCATTGTCCGGTGTAAAACCAGTCGGCTTTTCCTTTCTTTATCCCTCTCTCATGTGTGCTACAGATATCACTGTTAACATGAGACAGCTGATAAATATTTACTGCAGATCAACACAGATTTTCAAATGGCCTCTCTAAACACAAAATGGAGTCTTTCAATTTTTACTTTCTTGGTTTCCAGTTGAAATAGTTAGTTGAGATTTTAAATTGTTATGTTTTTGTACACTAATAGATTACTTTGCTGTTTCTTAGCAAATAATAACAGTACTTAAAGAGATGGAGATTTTAATAATAATCCTAATTCTCAGAATAGTTCTACATATTTTCTTTGTATACATACAAACACTATTTCTACAAGGATCGAGTCACAGGTTTGGTTAAGTTGCGTCCCCAAGCTTTTTGTACTTTCCCTTCACATCCGAGTGAACCCAGGACTCTGGCTTACCTGGCTGGTTGTGTAGCAGCTCCCCAGTCAGTGTGTTCTACGAAGCTGACTCAGGGTTTTATGCACTAAATGTATCTGAACAAGGATTTAATGGAAGATGTGATGACTGATGAACAGGGAAAGACAGCAAGATAGTTACAGTTTAGTAAAATAAGGTTTCACATTACTATATCAATATTAGATTTTATACCAAACAAAAGCCCAGTTTACAGGCTCTGTTACATGTTAGTACTCTTATGAGTCATTTCCTTTCTATTTCAGCAACCCAAACCCTGACTTCCTGTCCTAGGGTATAATCTGCCACAACCAGCAGATTTCAGATCTTGATTTTGTGTGTTTGTGTTCCTCAAAAAATGGAAAAAAAAATCTCAGTCTGTTTGGACTTTCAGTGGAATTTTGAATAATTCCAGGAATGAAAATAAGTAGCTAACACCACATGGCAAATATTAGTCAGAACTGTTTCACTTTCAGGAATGAAATTAGATCTCAATTTTAGATCTCAAAGTTTGCAGCTACTCTTAAAGAAAAAGTGAAGTAAAAGTATTTAAATCTTAAAATGACTCACCCTGAACCTCTCACAGTCACAGACACAGACACAGACACACACATGCAGACAGAAGTACCCGTTACACACATGCTCACGCACACCCAAAAAGATACAGACAGATATACAGAGACACATACTCACACAGACACTGACGACCACTGAGATGGCAGCACACATGTATACATGCAGAGGCAGGGAGGTAAACTGTGGAAACAGAGACAGATGTTTCCAAAGAAACATATATGTGTGCCTTTACAAGTGCATATGCACACTCTTCTATAAAATAAACACGTTGCATTTCCATTTTATGGCAAAACTGTTAACCTACTACTTTATTCAATACAGTAGCCCACTTTATCTTTCAAAGCAAAAGGAAAATAATGATCTGTAGCTCAGTGTATTTAAAAAATTTTAGAATTTAAAATTTCAACCTTGGTAAAACTAATATCCCTACTTAAAAAAATGTCTTCTTATTGCTCAAGTTTCAAAGCTGTCTCTGACAAGGACATTGCTGTGGAGATGCTCCTGGGGCTCTGACCTGCATCTTGGCCTGAAGTTTGAGGTGTTGTTTCCTTGGCTGTGGCAAGAGCAGGCTGGGGGTGGAGTAAAACCCACAGTGGCATCGCTCCTGCTGACCACTCACTTCGGGGGAAGAAGGAATAGGTGGGGAAGCTGGCTATGTCTGTGGACCACCACTGCTAGATATCACTTCTGGAAGTATAAAAATGGGAGATCAGATGGACGAGGTGAATGTAATGAAGGTGCATATATTACTGGGCCTTTCACAAACTCTGGAAATGAGAGAGTACAAAGCTGAATGGTTCATATTTCTATTTCAAGGAATTTTACCATTAACTAAACAGAAAGTATATATAATTCCTTGCAATACCTACATAAGGAAAACATCATAAAGTGTGGAATAAAAACTAAAACACAAGAGGATCAGGAAAAGGAACTCACTGATGAGGTCTCTTTTTCTCACAAAGCAGTTCACGTACGAGGTGGACTGAACTTAGCTGTGGACACAGTCTGGCCTGGCTTAGCTGTCTGTCAGTGCTGCGTCTGAACAGCTCTGGAGGGCTGTGGTGCACATGATGAATCTCCCTTCTCACGTGGAGTGCAGAGCACACCTCAATTCAGCAGAATTCCTGCAAGCTTCTCTAAAAATAAAATCTTTATTTTAGTCATCAGTTTGACCAAGCCAAGTGAATTTTCTCCATACACAGCCTTCACACTTCTTCTTATAACTGAGAATTTTCAGTGCTCCTTCAAATTATCCATGTGCTCCCAATGATGAAAATACTCATTAGAGATCACAAAAATATATTACTAATAATAAGTTTTAAAATGTACCCTATGTCTGTATTTTTTATACTTGTAAGCACACAATTTAATGTAGTGTCACATACCATGGATTTTGGCATTCATTTTCTCTTACAGAGAAATACCAACACTTAAATCACATGGATAACAGAACAATGTCAGGTGGAATAACCTTAATCCATAGGTCATTTGACCTGGATTTTATCACCATTGGATAAATCCTACTGTGCAACTTCTGGTCTAGTTTGATTCTAGAAATTCATTCTACATCAGAAAAGTTAGTACAAAAATTCCTACCTTCTATAGAGCTTAATTTCTGTAGCAACTGACTATGTAAGAACATTTTGATATCTAGAAGATAAACTGAATTAACATAAACACGAGGGTAAAGCTTATCTATAATATTGGGTGCCAGAGGGAGTCAGAGATTTATTTTGAATAAACTTTTAGAGTAGAGCTCCGAGTGTGGAGGTAATTATTGGCCAAGTCTGGGAAGAGTTGAAGGACCGAGACTTGTGTTTGGTGCAAAGAATACAGAGATCGAGCTCTACATTGGAGTGCCCTGATTCGGCATGAAAAAGCCCAAAAAACTCTGTGCATGAGAGGAAAGAAAATAAATAGAAAGAATTTGGAGAACTATGGACATTTGCAGTAACAAAACATAAGCCAATAAATGGCTAATGGCTTTAGCCCCATTTTACAAGATAATTGGATGGCTATGTAGTGACAAGGGGAGAGGTACAAGGTGAGAGATGCAAAGGGAGTAATAGAGCACTGACGAACAGCAAATGTGTTCAGGGCAGCAGTAGTGGAAGATTCTGATTGTGTCTTGAAAGGAGAGAGAACAGGCTCTTCCAATTGTTGAATAAGGGGGATAAGGTGATACTCAGTTATTGAGATAAAGCAAAGAAGGGAAAGAAAAAACTTGATGGTAAAAAGGAAAAATGGAAATAAAACTTATGTATATAGGGGGTGGGAGTTGTATGGAGGCAGGGGAATGGGGCAAAATAGGAATCAAGACACATCATGCCCAGGCAGAAATTCCCAGTGAGGAATCTGATCATGTATACCTAAAACAGACCAATAAGCTCAATTCATTAAAACATAAAAAGAGATATAAAAGGTCCTACAGAGAACAGGTAAAGAAACACAACAGCTCAGTTTCAGTCATGTTAAGGTGGATCTGCTAGAAATCAGAAGAAAGGTAAGAAGTTGGACAAGGAATTCTCCAGGAAAGATCTGAGAGGGAAATAAAGTCCAATTCATTGCTGCATGGATGGTTTTTACAGCCCCAGGCTTGCTGGCACTGGAGTGGAGAATTTAGGTGGGAAAAGGTAGAGATAGATGTGGCTGACAGAACAGTGTGCAAGAGATTGGGAATTAAGGCCAGGACAAGTCAAGGTCTTGGGTCAGGATTAACAACTCAGAGAAAAGCCAGAAGCTAAGGGGGGCGGATGCACTCAGGAGGAGGAGTCAGCAGTTCTTTTCGCTCAGCACTGCTTCGTGTCCTGGACAAACCGGTTTGGAGCAGTGCGGAAATGGGCACAATGCGTGTGTGGGCTGAGCAGCCTCAACCGGAAAGCATGAGAGGGGTTACAAAGACAGAGGGAATTCTCCTAAGAATGTGGTTGAAAAGAAACACAGGAAAGTAACAGGATGGTGACTGGGAGGATAACTGGGTTTGCAAACCAGTGTTCTGTTCGAGACTATAAATGGACTTATCTATGGTGGTGTGAATGAAGAGGCAGAGGGGAAAATAAGAAGACAGGGGTGAGAGAAAGGAAGCACCACAGGAGGCGGTTGGTGAGCGCACAAGTTGGGATGAGGCCTGTGGCCAAGTGGACCGACCAGCCGTGTCCACTTCCTGGGAACTGAGCCCCAACGGGGCTCGAACGCATGGCTGCAGGTGAACTAGCGGGGCCACTGTGTCAGCCAGAAATTCTTTGCAGATCTTCACGGCTCTCTGTCATGTAGATGCCAAGACCAAGAAGATGAACCTGGGATTAAGAGGAAGAGATACAAAACGGAAGGCAAAGGGATGGGACACCAACAGAGCGTCCTATCCTAGCACGCTGGTGATGTTCGCTCTGAGGGCATCAGACCACAGTTGTGTTTGTGACCCACAGTGTGGGAGGTCAACGCCCAATGCGCTGGGCTTGGCCACCCACAGTCAGAGTCACCACAGAAGGTGATCCAGGTTGTGGCTTTACGAGCTATCTGAAAACACAGAACCAAAGCAAGGCAAGTTCAGAGAGCCATCGACTTCTAGACATGACGTCTGTCCTTTTGCTGAGGAGAGTGGTGGCTGAACCAGACCAAGGCAACACGGAAGAAATGGAGATTTTTAAGGCAGAAAAACATTTGAGGACTCAAATCCTCCTCCTGGGCTGTGGAATATAAAAACCCCTACCTTACGCTTAAAGGCATGACTAGGGAAGATTACATGCCAGCCCATAAAAGAAAACACTGAAAACAAATTTCCCACATTGGCAGACTGGCAGCTACGGCTTGGCACCCCCCCCCCAGGTCTGCAGCTCCCATTTTGGGCAGAAACATCTCTGCGGAAACATTGTACTTCTTCTGCTTTAGGACATTCCATTCTCTGGCTTTATTCCCCAGAGGAGGAGACTAAGTAACCTCCCTCACCAGTTATTATGCAGAAAAATGCAAATCTTGTTCTACATAGATCTGAATCACCAGTGCCAGGAAACCTGCCTCTCAAGACCAAACCAACCAGTTACTACATTTCCTGAGTACGGATCACGCAATCTCAAGTAATTTTTAAAAAATTACTTTGTGTTCTGCTTCTCATAGTGTCACTTAGAAACACTTTAATAAAAGGGTCAGATGTCTGCTTCTCTCATTAGGGAGCAAGGTCTTTGAAGTCAGGTGTTGTGACTTATTTCATTATTGTTTCTCTAATATGAAACCATTTTGATTCTACCTTATATAATCTAGAAAATTACTTCTACAATGGTTATGATCTAAGTATACAAGTAAAACAATAATTTTGCTTTAAGGAAACAAAGTTTTAAGAAAAATAGAAGGATATTAATATACTTCTTGGGGTGACTAAAGAATTCTTACATAAGATTCAAAAATATTAAGTATAAAAGAAGAATGCATACGTCAGATTTAACAGAACCAAACACTTTCATCAAAATATACCATTTGTGGAGAGAAAGAGCACACCTCAGATTGGGAAAATATTCTTGAAGTTCATCTGATGTTAAATGTCCTTCCACAATATGGGGCACAAATACTTGTCCACAGTATATGTATCAACTTCTACAGCTCAGTGTAAGAGATAGGTAACCCCACAGAAATACAGGCTAGACAGCGGAGCAGGAAACTCCCAAAAGAGGCAACCCAAAAGCTAAGGAACACAGGCAGCCTCCCTCACCATTAGTCAGAGAGAAATGCAATTAGATTCAGGTGGGATTCTAATACACACCGACCAGAACTGTTAAACTGCAGATGATTGTTAAACTATCAACTTCAGTGATATGAAATAGTGTAGATGAAGTTCAGCTCCAACTCACAGCCACTGCTGGTGGAAACATAAAGCTTCCCACCACTTTAGGTGGTGATGGCTTCTAATGTGGGAAAATGGGCCATAGATGTGTAATGTCACCAAACAACTCTACCTCTAGAGATCTGTCTAATCGAACGGAGGACAATTCATCCATCAAAATGTCTGTAAGAATGCTGAGTGGTACTCTTCGCAATAACCTCAAAGGTTACTTGTATTGCAGAATGAAAGATATATTTTAATGAAAGTCACTGATATTACATTGGCTTCCTAGAAGTTGTGATTCAAGAATCATGTGGTAAGTAAATGACAGGACAATGAATGATCAATCTGTTTGACTATTGTCCTGAACAGCACTCATGAGTGGATTTGGATGGTATCATGCCCTGAGAAGAGAGGTCTGGACGTTGTCTTTTCCTCTGGACTTTTACACGGAGAGCTCTGTGCTGACTGGGCTACTTCTTTGCATTTTCAGAGTTTCACTTCTTAAAAAGGTATTATAAGCATTTTTGAATTCTTTCCCTGGCTGTAATAGACATGATCATTAATAGTAAAATGATCTTCAGTGTGAAAGGCTGCCAGGAACTCTAGTGGAACCAGGACTTTGCAGTATTTACCAGTCACCGCACACCTAAGACATTCGTTTGCTATGTATTTTGCTAAATTTCAGCTGTGAAAACAACTATCAGAGCCAGAATTCTTTTCTCTTCTAAATTAATCATATTTGATTAATATGAGGTGAGATATCATTAGAAAATCTTAATGCAGCAGTGTGGATTAAAGCGACTCTAGAGACTTCATGACACAGACATTGACAAATGATGATCAAGTTTAGGTTTGCACCAGTGATTAATCTGTTGTCCTGCAGTTAAAATTAATTATTACATTGATATTTACAAGGCTGGCTTAAAACACTTCCTACTATTAGCATACTGTATTTCCAAAAAATATTTTAAATACAATATTACATATTTAATTTAAAATATTTACAAAAAGGGAGAATAGATCATAATTTGAATTTTGCCTGTTCTGTCTTTGGGATTTGTTAGTTATTTTTAAATGATGTTAAATATTATATTTACTCTTTCTTTATGGATCCTTAAAGGATTAATTTATTCTTACAGTTAATTTGAGCTGGTATATATTTCCTTAAATTTAGCCATAATGCCTACCATGACTTCCTTATAAACAATATATTCAGATATCCCATCCTATAACATGAACATATTTACATTATACATGACACAGGACACTCGGCAGACACCTGAGATCCACAGTGCAGATGTCCTCTTCTGCCACCTGCCCCGTGGACTCATCTGCACCACATTAGCCAGGTGAGTATTTCTCTTGTTTCTAGAGGCAGAGAATTATAACTTACATAAGATTAGTGATGTTTAGGCAACCTTTGCTGTTTCATAGTATGAGTTTATAATAAAAATAATATCAACAATATCCAGAACTTGAACTTTGATTTTCTAATTGCTTATTTCATTCAAGGCAATGTTTTTGGCCCTTTGAACATATTAACTTATTGAAATATTTATTACATTTCTTCATGATAGCTAGTGATAAAGAGGAATAATGTGTCTAAGGACAAAATGAAGATGAATTTAATGGCTAGTGAAACATATTCAGAAAGTAGGCTCTTCAGGTGGGGATGTCAGTGATCTGTATGAAACAGTATTTTCGAGCAAGTGCACTCTCACATTTTATCTTCAGGTGAGAAAATTGTACATCTAATTGCTTGCTTTGGGAGATGTGACAGATGATTTAATATATGTTTAGTATCACATATTCATTTATGTTTAAATTGTTGTTCCAAATGTTTCCCATTCATATTTGTTAGCATGTTTCCTGCAGTAGTACTTGGAAATAAATGGAAAACTGAAAGAAATCTTCATGAGACATCTATGAAACCTGAAGCTTAGACAGACAAGTACATGAGTAGGTCCACAGATGAACAATTCATAAGAGCTATGAATTGCATTTCACTCCATTCCTTTGAGTTTGGGTTTCATTAATTTCTGTGATTTGTTGCTTCTAGTTCACTAACTCTCTTTTGCTATATATGGTCTAGTGGTAAGTCTATTCAGGGTGTTATTTATCTGTGTTGTTGAGGAATTAAGATTTGTTTGTTAGCACTGCATTTGACTCTTTCTCACAATATCCAGTTCCCTGGAAATCCCCTGTCTCTTCACACAGATGTTGGCTTCTCCCCTGGAGCCTTCAATGTGTTATGTGTAATTTAATGTTTCCCGTCTCACCGTTACAATGACCAGAACATCTCTACATCTGGTTCTATTGATCATTTTGTCTCTTAAAATGTTTGTCTTCTTTGTTTTTTACTTTATACTTTTTTTTTTTTTTTAGGTTTTTTGAGACATGGTTTCACTTTGTAGTTCAGGCTGGCCCTGAGCTCAGCCTCAAACTCACATCACAGCAATCCTCCTGCCTCTGCCTCCCAAGTGCTGGGATTACAGGCATGAGCCACCACGCCCGGCACTGTGGTATGTGGTACTGGTTGCTGCTGGGCGTGAGTCTCCATGCTCAGTGTTGTATGTGGTTACCGGGGATCGAACCCGGGCCCTTGCGCTTCCAAGACAGGCGCCGGAACCACTGAGCTAACTCCCCGGCCCATTTACTTCATACTTTTAATTGAATTTCAGATACAGTGGACTCTTGACTTACAAATTCAATTTATCCCCAAGGGCTGGTTGTAACTCAAGTTGGCCAGAGAAGACTCAGGCTCCTCCACATGGCCTTCAAAGGCTCTCTCCTGTGTTATTTTAGACCACACTTTCTTGAAAGCATATTTCAGTGTCTTTCGAGTAGCACTGGGCCAGGATTTCTCAACTCCACACAGGACGGATGGTGTGCTATTCCTTCCAGAGCTCTTTGAGAGTTAATCTGCATCTGAGAACATCTGCGAGCATATATGGCTGACATTCAGACCTCAAGAATTTGTCACAACTAAAAACTAAAATTGTGGTCATAACCCAAGTTGTCTGTATGCTGGTCTGATCAAAATCTGAGGGTCCATTGTATTATGTATACAAAACTAAAGCAGAAGTCAGTATATTCATGTATAGACAATCTCATTCTGAGAAAATATAATTTATCCTGAGCTTTCAACAGGGACAGTCCTACAACAAAAGACAGGTTACTGAGAAGAACAAACACACTTCCTAGGGCATGCCGAGCACATTGTAAAGGAGAAACTGCAATCAAAGGCAATTTGATTGGCAACCTTTGCTGTTTCATAGTATGAGTTTATAATAAAAATAATATCCTGTTCCTCTCCCAAAACTTCAGGCTCTGGCTTCAAACACCTTCGAAAAGGGAAAGTAAATTCGTAGAACCTATGCAGTATGAAAGAAACACCCACCTCTCTCAAAGTCAACAAGCGTGGGCAGCTCGTACATGGCAGGAACCCAGTGCCGTATTTCTTCAGGTTGCTCTCATGCCAGCTCTCGGCTGATGAAGGTCATCGTCAGTGAAGGAGGATTCACTTCCTGTCTTCAAGCAGAGGAACTGAGGAGAGAGCTGCACATTGCTCCTAAATCGCCTTGAGCTCACAGATAATTTCATGTCACAAAGGAGTATTCGGGGGGACACATGCACGGAGTACCTTGCTTTTAGCTCTGCTATCAGGGCGGGAAGTTGGGTCAAGCCAGTTAAGAGCTGAGTTCTGTTCGGGCTTTGTGGTTGACCGAGCTGCTTTTCATCATTGAGCACAAACCAGTTTCCTGTGGAAGTACCTTGGACTTAGCGTGAGAGTGGGGTGACGGGTGTGTTTCTTTGTGCTCCTGCTACGTTTCCAGATGTCCCCTGTGAGTGGGAGGTAGCCTCTCTACCCTCCGGCCCCTTGCAGGGGCACACAGACCTGAGGACAGGCTGACCTGGAGCTCTCCGTGGTCCTGCCCCTGTCTGGCTGGCAGGAAGGGCCTCGGTCCACAGGTGGGAGTTCCTCAGAGACTCTGAGGGCTGTCCTCGTGGTCGTTGAACCCTTCTTGCATCTTTGGTAATCTTCTGTGGAGGAGCTTTCTTACTCTTTTTGTGTTAGTAAGAGGCCTGCGAGGTAGGGATGAAGAGTCTTCTCCTGAGATGGTTTCCTGTTCCTCTCCCAAGGCTGGAATCTGCTTCTCTTTGTTGTCCCCTCATCCTCAGTGATTTAAGATGACAGTGCTCGTTACCCAAGCCAAGGGGGTGTCAGGCTGCATGCTTTGCTCCTCTAGTCTTGGTTGGCCCCCACGGAGCCTCTCTTCCTCTTTCTGCCCGTCACCTTCTCAGGCCCCATTGCGGGACTGTCAGTAAGCAGCTATGTGAGTGCAAAATCCACTGTTTCTGGGTTCCAGAAGAGGTTTATTCTCTTGCGCAAGTTCTTATTCACACTTGACCACAGCATGGAGAGTGCGGGCTCTTCCTGACTGTTGTTTGTGTTTGGCCTCTCTGCCTCCGGTATTCTTCCCTTTGCTCCGCCCATGTCCTGCCTTTTGCTCCGCCCACGTTCTGCCCTTTGCTCCGCCCATGTTCCTCCCTTTGCTCCGCCCATGTCCTGCCCTTTGCTCTACCCACGTTCTTCCCTTTGCTCCGTCCATGTCCTGCCCTTTGCTCCGCCCATGTTCTTCCCTTTGCTCCGCCCACGTCCTGCCCTTTGCTCCGCCCATGTTGTGCCCACAGACAGATAATAGCCAACGTCCACAGTCCTCTCCCTCCCTCTCCTCTTCTCAAATACTCGCTTCACGTTCTCAGACTCACCCTTGGCTGTTTGTGTCCCTTTCTGTTTCCGTAGGGAAATAGAAGCAACCCAAGGAAGACTTGCCGGACGCCCTCCGCAGCCATAACCAGCTTTGGCCTCCGTCTTCCCTCTCGCTGCTCTCAGCAGAGGCTCCGACCCTCAGTTTGCGTGGACGTTTCCTGCCCTGCAGCCGGATCAGGGCCTTGTCCCAGGCTGCGCCTCCGTCTTCTCACCGACTGACCTTCAATGTCAATGTGCACACACAGTTTTATTGTTCCAATTATCTTTCAAATTTCTAGCGCCATTACTATCCCAATCTTTTTTTCTTGAACTGAAATTTCTCCAAATTATTTCTATTATTTTCTCCTGTTCATGTCTTCCGTTCTTGATTGAACAACTTTCATATAGTTTTTCATGCCTGGCGCTCCAATGAAGTCCCTCTGAAGCTTGGAAAGCCTCTTGAATGTCTTCCTTTTCCATTCAGATTCTTTTACGAATCTCATCTGTCTTCACAGGTTTAAGGAACAGCTAATAGTTACGATTTTTAAACTTTTATTTCTAGACAGGGACTCATCCTATCGACTCCAGTCTCATAGATGCACCCCTCAAGTTGAAATCTTTATATGTAATAGTCATTTTATTTTATTTATCTATTTGCAGTATCAGGGATCAGATTACAGATTACCTTGTGTTTCCAAGGTAATCACGGCCCCACTTGGGCTAAATCCTCAGCCCTCTAATAGGCATTTTAAACTCAGTGTCTTCCAAATAGAGCTTGTGATCTCTACCTACCCAAACTGGAACACATTCATTCTACATTTTTAGTCTCACATTGTCGTATTATCTTTGTTTTAGTTTTCCAAGCCACAGTCTCGAGGTCATCTTTATCATGTGTGTTTTTATCCTTCATTTTATAAGTTTAGTCCATAAGATATCTGATTCCATCATCTATCTATCTATCATTTATCTGTCTGTCAATCACCTATCTTTCCCTCATCATGGATTTTTTTCTGCCTTCAGCATCATCATCCTAATCTAAGGCATGTGAACACTTAAATGAAGAGAAAGCCTTCTACTTGGAAAGGGAGTTCAGATAATGCCAGGCGTTTGTTGATAGTCCCACAACTGCTTCATAAAAGACAGATGGTTCTATCACTTTACTCACTACATATTGTACACTATTTTCTGGGTTTTTTTTTTTAATGAGCATAGATTTTTCTCTGCGTTATTTCTAAAGATTTTGCACTGACTTTTCTTTCTGCCCAGAAGAGTCTCTGACCACATCTCCAGTATTGCGTGGCTAGTGTTCCCTTCTCTCTTGTCTGCACTCTGCACTTCAGCAATACTGTGTTTGACCAACCTACACCCATCACTCAAAGGGGAAATTTCACTCCCTGTCCCGAGTGGAGAGTGACAACTTTTCGGTCAACATTCTCTGTTTACTTTTCTCCTTTATTTCACTGATTATGATCTGACCTATTAGGTAAGTGTGAATCATTTATTTTGTTTGTTATCTTCTTCACATGAGAAAGAAAGCTGCATGAGGTCATGGTGAATATTTAAAATTTTTCATTCTGTGTCTGTATTTATAACACATAAAATAATGTTCAGAATATATTAGGTGATCATCAACAACATAAAATTTGAGTAAATAAAGGAAATATGAGCACAATTTTGTTCTTAATATTTTAATAATTTTTCATCTTTATTCATTAAATCTTTCTATAATATTTCATTGTTATCTTTTTATCAGATTTTTAAAAAGATTTATATTGCCTTTTAAAATGAATTGGAAGGGCCTTTCATCTTTTTTCTAAGGCCTGAAATAATTTAACTTTGAAAAGCTCTTTCTTAAAGGTTATATAAAATTCCTGTTACATAAACCTCAGCTGGGAATCCATCTGTTCTCACTGCCTTTTTCAATGGGAGATCTTTAAGCATCTTTTTCTAAACTCTCTTATGGTAACTGATGTATTTAAGTTTCTTCTTTCTTCTTGGGTGAATTTTGGCAATACATATTTTGCTGGGAAATCATCCATTTCCTTTAAACTTTCAAATGTCTTGTCAGAAAGTTTTGTATATATTTTTGTGACTGCTTTAATCTTTTCAAAATGTGTACTTATTCCTGGTTTGCTCTTCTAAATTGAGGTATATTTCTCTTGTCTCTTTTTCCTTTGAACAAGTTCATGAGGCATTGATAAAATTAAATGGACTGTCACTGGGTTAACTGCTCTGGAAAGTGAAGTAGGGGATAATGAGAACCGGGATGGTGTGCGCCGTTGGTGGGAGTCTAAAGTGGCAGAGCTGCTGGGGAAAACAGTATGGGAGTTCCTACAAAAACTAAAAGTAGAATTACCATATGATCAGCAAATCTATGTCTCACTGTATACCCAAAATGATTACAGCAGCATCTTGGAAAGATATCGCTATACTCACATTGAGAACAGCATTGTTTGCAGTAATTAACACGTAGAAGTAACCCACAGACCCGTGGAGCCATGAGTAGGTAAGCAAACATGACGTGTACAAAATGTTATTTAGCTTTATGAAGGAAGGAAATTCTGACATACTCTCCCATGTGTGTTAACTTTAAGCACATTATGCTAAGAGACATAGAACAGTCATAAAATGACAAATACTGTGTGATTCTAATTAAATGAGGTAACCGCAGGAGTCACTTGCAAAGACAGGGAAATGCGGGTTGCCTTGGGCTGGAGCTGGTGGGAATAAGAAGCTGCTTAGAGGAAGGTAGACTGTCATTTTCAGGAGATGACAGAATCACGGAGCTCGTCCCAATGATGTGTGCACAGCAAGGCAGCGCTGTTAATACCATCGAACTACATGTACAGATTACAGTAATGGAAATGGGAAATCTTATACTATGTGCATTTCAGCACAATAAAACACTGAAAAATAGTTTGATGTAAAATTATATTTTAATTTTAAATATTGCTGCCATTTTATTTTTGTCACCTTAGTTTTATTATAAATTTACAGTCCTTACTTGGATTCTGTTTGAATTACATTTAAGCCTTAGAATGTGCATAAATTCAATGTGTTATATACTGCATTTGTCAATGGAGGTGATATTTCATATCACTTTTTCTCTTTTCTACAGCTTGCTTCTAATTGTTCCTATAGGTTTAGCCATGAGGGGCATTTTTCCTTTTTTCCTTTTTACATAATTGTCAATTTCCTTGTGGTTGTCTCTTTTAATTAAGAAATTCCTATTCAAGAATGTATTTCTCTATTATCGAGGAATTGTGCTTTTTGGAATTTTTATAATTTTTTTTATTTCTTAGTTCATTGTCACAGAATATGCTTAATACAATTTCATTCAAAGATGTATTTAGCTGTTCCTTTTTGTGTATATTATGGCATATAAAATTATGCTTTGGTAGAAATACAGTCGAAAGATAATGCTGGTCATATGATGCTCTTTCTTTTTCCATAGTTACGTGTGGTTGCAATTATGCAGTAGGAACACCTAAAAGCCAGTCTTAGCAAGTTCTTAACATGCAAAACAGTATTATTACCTAGAGTTTACATGCTGTACATTTGATGTATAGATTTATTCATCATTTTGTGCGAGAAAGTGATTCAGTTTTGTACGTGTTTCATAAACATGTGAATAAAAATATTCTGTGTTCTAGGATATAAGATCTTGAGTCTAAAAATGATATCATCTTCACACTATTCACTCATTATTTAATTTTAATAGTGTGATTTTTTTATTTAACTCTTTGATAGTGTTTTTGGTCTTTTTAAAAGCTGATTTTATTGGTACATTATTTTTGTATGTCAGTTCTCAGAGTCAAATTTAAACACCCTACTAAAATTGTCATCGTCACAATTTTACTGTTGTTTCATATACTTAGGCCTACGTGGTTTCATACATGTGAATGACATAATGTTCCTTCTTTATGACTGTGCTTTTGACCATAAAGTTAGCGATCTTCCCGAGTACCCTTCCAGCTTTCGTTTCTGTTTGTACTTGGAGGACACTTATCACCCTCCTGGAGCTCTTTGTTAGGGTGAATTTGCTGTTTAGTCTCAAGCACTTTTCCAAGAGTTCTTTCAGCTGGGGAATAAGGTGGATACTGTTTTCATTTAACTGAATATTTGAAGCACCTTCTCCCTGGAGAGGTGAGTGATGTTGCTCAAACACTGTGTGTAGTGCTGCTCCAGTATTTTCTCAAGGTGTTTCTCCAGCATGTAGACTTAGGATATTTAAATGAATTATATTATTTTTCCAGCTGCTTCTTTTTTTCTCAAAATATATATTTTCTTCTGCACCTGAGACGTGTTTAGAAAATGTATTGAAAGTCCATTTTTTCCCCTTCTCCTTCAGGTCCTTCACTCTCTGTCTCTGCACTTTCCTCTTTTGGCTTCTCAGGTTTTGCGCATGATTCTGGCTCTAAAATTTTGCCTTGTGCTTTGACATATTTCTAGACTATGTTTTCTAGGCTACTAATTTAGTATTTAACGATAACTATTTTCGATGTATACATGAAATATTTAGTTATAGAATTACGATGTGCTGCACTTGAGCATTTCTTAGTCAAATGATCATCTTTGAGAGAATCTGTCCTCTCTGGTGCCTTGCTCTTTTGAGATGTTGGGTGCATTTGCATGTGCACTTACTTGCTTTGCTTGCTCAGTACAATTGAGATCCGGTTGTTAGAACACTTAAATTTTAGAAATATTAAAGGTGAAGACATGCAGAACTATTCATCCTTTGATCACTGGTACAAAAGCGCACTTCAAGCCATCCAGAGGTGGCTGGGGTCAGTCTTCGTAACTGTCTTCCTATCCTTCACTTTCGGTAGGGTCCGACTTATTTAGTTGTTTCCTTAAATTTAAGACACCAGGCATTTCTATGCGAAAACAAAGCTGACCTCTTTCAAAAGAGTCTTCTTGCAGACACAACACTTACCATTATTACTTGTCTACATTTTTGATTACTAACATCTATATTATTAAGGGTATATAGAGCACTTTCCGGTCAACAAAAGGGAAAACCCTTGTTCGTGTTGGCAAATCTTTCCACAGAGACTAAGTCTTTAGAAGGCCTTACTCAGAGGTCAGGCCACTGTTCCCATGAGAGGAAATGAGGAAGCCATATTAGAAAAGGGGGGTAATGGGTGCCTGTGTAGGCAGACATCTTCCCAGAATCCCCTTCACTGTTTCCCTTGCTTGTGTCTTTCCATCATCTGATATTAAATCACTGAAGCCAGTTAATCCTCAAACTTCCTACTATTTAAATTAATCTCATTTTATGTTTTGTATTATCTATAATCATCTATCCATCTAATAGATAAACTAGTTGGATAATATAAAAAATGTATTTTGGAATAAACTCTTTCCTCAATCTAATTTCCAACCAGCTCTAATCACTATCCTATTTTTAATTCTTGACATTGACAACATTGTTATTCTTGTTAATGTGTAATTCAGTACTAACCCATTACTTAGTGTGATGACACCTTTTCTGATTCCCTTGAAAAGTTCTAAAGAGCTGGTGAGTACATGGATACTTAGTGTATGGATTTCCTTAGATGATTTCAACATGATCTCAAGGCAGAGAGCTTGCTGGTGGGGAGAAAAACCCTCCATACCACCAGTTGCTAACACAGCATGTAGAGGGCCATGTAGGGTGCTTGCTGGGTACTCGATCCATTTTTGTTTATAAATACTGAGAAACCAAGCATGTTTTGATTTGCTCCCAGTTTGTTATTTGATTTCTGATTCTAGAGTCCAACAGGGAAATGTTTTTCCTACCAGGTAAGCCGCAGCCCCTGAGAATTCCCTGTGGTTGCCCCATGCTGTCATCTACAAACTTTAAGCAAAAAAAAATTAATTGTGTTCTACAGAGGACTCTGGAAGTGGAGTTTGAAGCTGAGTTTTCAATTTTATTGTTTTTTATCAGCTTGGGTGTTTTTATGAAATATATTTGCTCACTGTTCAAAGCATGAATGCAAAAACCAGTCAGTCTCCCAAACTGGGGATGACGTGTTGTCCTCATGTGATCCAGGTACTCTCAAGTCTGCTCTGTGACTTTGCTCGCTGGCTTCTAACTGCAAGCCTTGCATGTGAACTAAGTATATTAAAGTACCTATATTTTCATCATTCAAATCTTTGTGTTTTAGATTCCAGGATTACAAATGTATCACTCCTATAAGTGAAACAAACTTTTCTATTTCTAGACAGAAGCAAGACAGGGCATCACTACCACACCTAATACCCCTAGTACATTTAGAAATTGTTATCTGACATTTTTGTTATTCTATGACGTAGCAAGCCAGACCCCAAATGTTCTTGCTGGAATGTGTTATCCCAACATTCCATCCTTCTCACCAAGCCCTTTAGCTAACAGCTCAGCAAGTTGAGAGCTGGATAGCTGTTAAGGTTCTCAGCCGGGACCAAGTGCTGAAATTAGGACTATTTTTTCCCCTTTGTATTATGCTGCTTTCCTTTGTTCCACTTTTAAGATAAAAGAAAATACAACTGAATATGTGTGGAAATAGCCCCTTTAGAATAAATAGATTTGAGCAGCATTGGCTAAGTGCTTTAATAATTATAATTTCACAAATGTTGATCAATCTTTGAAAATCTGTCTTATTTACTCAGTCGTGATCCATAGGGCAGATATCACGCTGTCCGACCATCTCTTCTTTCTGGAAACTGGTCTTAAAGAAGATAATTATAGTTTCCCTGCTGTTGAAAGAGGGCTCAATGAAGTAAGTTCTTATGAATTAAAGTCTGGAAAACTCACAGAGAGTGAGGGATCGGGACTCTTGGGACCATGACGGAGTGGGTCTCTTTCTCCTCCCTCTGCTCAGGGGCACCCGCCATGGGCTAACTCTGCATGAGGAGGCGCATTTCCTCAGCTGCAGTCACACCTGGGCCAAGTCCCAGGCCGCTAGCCACGTGCTTCTTTGCTGAAAGTCGCCCATTGAGGCCCGATTCTTTTCCGTGCTCCTTCACAAGGTGAAACAATGTTTCCATGGTCCTGAAGGTACCGCTGCTGTCTGTCGCCTCCTAGAGATACTGGGGTTTGCATAGCCCAGTATGAGGGGAACCCCAGTCTCACTCCCCAGGGTAGAAGCAAAAAAGGCATCTACTGCGAAACATGAATTCTAGACAGCTTATTTTCTATGGAAATGGGTTTCCACTTGTATATCTGCATGTTTTTATGGTCAGGACACCTTAGGTATGGGACAGCAGCAGCGTATTTTCTGAATACGCTGGCCAGCTCAGACCTCACTTGCTTGCAGTTAGTTTACATCGTATCCTCTCGACAGGAGCCAGCAGCATGGATTAACTGAGAACAGCCAGACTGGGCTGACTGTGAGGCCCCAGGGACACTGGTTCACGGCAGCGAGAACTTTTCCCAAGAAAGAAGTAACTAGGATGGCTGACCTGTACAGTGATTATCGGAAGAAAAAGACATTCATCTTTTCATGAAATGTGGCAGAAGACGTGACCTACAGACAATTCTAAAATGTGTCTTAAAACTATCTGAGGAGGCCATGAGCCACCAGTACAAATGAGGGTGAAGTTTCCCTTTGATGTCCTTGTACAGATTACACCCATACTGTAATGTGGGTGGGACTGGAACCGGAGGAGGAGAGATGCACTTCCTGTGAGGTCAGCCGCACAGGCCGAGATCTCTCTCTGTAGAGGAAAAGCGACACTTTGGCGAGCAACTCAGAAGATGGAAAACACCCCAGCAAGGCCCACGAAGAGCTAAAACTGCAGGAGCAGCACGTGAACGCAAGCTGGAGGAAAAAAATGAGCATAATCCGATAACAAAGTCCTTAGGTGTTTTCCTTTATCTTATTCTTATGTGAATCTCCTACAAAATGTCAGTGTGACTCATGGTATTAACATTTTAAATTGAAATGTTATAATTTTAATAGAAGTGCACTTAGAAATATAAACAAAATAAAAGGCTAAACATAAAAAGAATACTCATCCTCCGTCCCTCCAGACGGTGATTTTTTAGAACCTCTTACCAGAAAACACAGCTACATTTTCTGCACTTACAGAAGCTGGAAGCAAATGACAGTGCCCCAGGTGGTCCACGTGGAGCAGATGACTTCCCGGTTTCTCAGTTTCTTACATCAGGAGCCAGTTTCATGAGGACAGTTTGTCTACAGACTCTGGGTGCGATGACTCAAAGGGGTGTGTAACCTCGGTCAGTCTCATGCGTGAGTCCTGGGAGGGTTTGCACTCTTGATTCTGTAATGCCACAAGGTCTGACATGATGGTGCTCAGGCCATGATGCCTTCAGTGGGGTGCGGTGGGGCAGCTGGCAACACAGAGAAGCTTCGCTCTTTGGCTCCTCTTCACCTCTTTTTGTGACCTGGTTCCTAACAGCCCGCCAGAACCTGGCTTCACTGAAGACAGTGCTGGTTGGCAGCCTGGCGTGTGGGGACCTGAGATTCACAGCAGTATCGTGTGTCCATAGAAGTATTTAGGAGAATATTTCCTGTGCATAAGCAGCAATAACTCCAGCTGTGGTAGAAGTGGGCTGTCTCGGGGCGTGTCAGTGCTGTAGCACAGAACGGACATCAGGGAATATTTTCACATTGATGATAAGATGACAAGTCTAAGTTTGAAACTCCTGGGTAAGTGCTGCTTGTGTTGTTTCATGGGGCTGTCACAGAAACACAGTAGACTGGGTGATTAAGTATACACATTTACCTTTCGTTCCTCTGCAGGCTTGAAATTCAGGATTATGGGGTGAGCAGGGCTGGCTCCTCTTCCCTGTAAATAGCTGTTTCTTCCATGCTCACCTACTCTTATTACTGTGTAGATCCACGGTCTCTTTTCCGCTTCTTCAAGGAAGCAGGTCGGTTGGGTTAGGGCCCACCCTTGTGACTTCTGTTAACCATAATCACCTCTTGCAAGGCCTGACTGTAAGGGCACCCATGATGTTAGGATTCAAGGAAAAAAATAGTTTTGCACACCTTCAGTACACACAGATCACTGGTTTTCTACTTGATACTATCCTGTGACATTTCTACAAGGTTTTGTTGAGTAGTTTTTAAAGTATGATGTGTTACTATTATAGGTAAAAAGAGTAGGCAGACAGGGCAGGCCCTTGGAGAAAATTCACAAGAAGGGAGACTGTTACCAAAAACCTCAGTGACCAATTAAAGCCTTATAATCAAGTCAAATGGAGAATCAAGGTCTAGATCCATCCCTTCATATGAATGTAGTAATTTAAATCCCCTGGGGTAAAAGGCCAAAAATTCAGCCCACCTGGAAGAGCCTCCTGATGGGGGAGGGACCCTCTATGACTTAACTTCTCATTGGACCTCATTTGATCAAGATTCCACCTCCTTGAATCTTATTGGAAGCTCCTACTTTGAAGCCATCCCACCTCGTAGTCTTTAGCCCTTAAATACCCCCTAAAAAAGACGACCGTGGGTTACCCACCTTTCCGGGTTTCCCCTTTTGTCTTTCTTAGACAGAAGCCCCTGTTCTCTCTTTCCCTCTCTTTCTGTCCAATAAAACTTTTTCTACTTGAACCTGTGTGGGTTCCTGAAATGTATTCCTAAATTTTAGGAACACGAGCTCGTGTTTTTGGAGGAGATCCAGGCCTTGCTCTCCTGCGTCATTACCGCCATGAATGTGAGTGCCCCACGAGAAGACGGGTGCTGTCCACGGTGCTGCATCTCGGAAGCCTTTGCTGGGGACTGGCCTGCTGTTGGGGGCGCTCTTTCGCTCAGTGAGGAGTAGGACGCCATGTCGGCTGTATTTTAAAGGGGCTAAGTAAGAACCATGTGTGAAATCCTCTCATTAGTGTTTTAATTTTTATTTAAAATGATTAAAGTGCTTAGATACTTCAGAGCCTGTAGTGAATAAGTGATGTGGTGATGCAAAACAGAATAAGGTTAAGCAAAGAGTGATGTTATTACTTTATTGCTCTTTATTTACTAAAAATATTTACATTTTTAGAAAAATTGTGAAAAATGTACATAACTGTCATGATAATGCCTGACTTCATCTTTCTTTCTTTCTTTCTTTTTTCTTTCTTTCTTTCTTTCTTTCTTTCTTTCTTTCTTTCTTTCTTTCTTTCTAAGCTTTACAACTGCCCATGTGACTTCCTCCTTAATTGTATATTGCTCACTTTCCTATCGATGGGAGAATATACTTGAGACTCACAACTTAAAGGAGTTTGTTTTGTTCATGGTTTCTGAGGAGTTCAGTCCATGGTTTGTGAGGAGTTCAGTCCATGGTGAGTTGGTTCAAAGGAGAAACTCGGTACAGCTCTGGTAGCACACCTGGGGAAGAGAGAGGTGACTGGCCAGACACGGTCCCCAAGATCACACCCCATGATACACCAAGAGATGTGTTTTACTTGCAGGTCTCTCTGAAGAGTAAAGTTCAGAGTCAGGTTTACCTGTCAGGTGATGTCATTCAGAGTTTTATTTTACTGAACTGAATAGACGTGTGTGTGCCAGGCCACTTCCTCTCTTCCCCGTCACTTTGGAATGAGTTATTGACCTGACTCTTTGTGAATCAGATCAAGTCCTGTCTTTCTCCCCACAAAACCTGCTCTGCCAACTTGCAGTCGCACTGCTCCTGCAGATATGAAATTCCCTGGAGCTGATGGGGTGAGTGATGCCAATGACTGGCACTATTAAGGGTTTCCAGCAAACTGTAGACTGCCTGGGGCAGCGTCATCATTGGCTCTATTTGTACTGTCTCTGCAGACTGCTGGTTTAGTAGCATGCACACTCCACAATGGCTGAATATTTCTCCAATTAGATGATCCTGTCTTCCACTTGAGACGGCACTTTCTTCTACGTTTCACTTCATGATGCAATTGGATATTTCCTTAAGGGCTTTAAGCAGAATCAAAGTGTCTCATTCAACTTGGATTTCAATCACCATTTTGTAAATCACCACCCGGGTTCCAGAGTTATGCACATATTCAGTGACTACCAAAGATCAAGTCTGACTCTCAGAAGGGTTAACTAGAATATTAGTCCTTAAAGTGTCATATATGACACTTTATTATACAGACAAAGTCTCTGTACTCTTCTAAGTAAGCATGTTAGTAACTGAAACTAGGCTTCAGTGTAATAATTGTATTAGTATTCCAAGACCATGGCAGAGAAGATTAATTGTGTTAATAATTAGAGAATTGAGCACTAGCTTTTTTCAACAGAATTGCCTTCCTACTGTAACATTTCACTTCAATGAAGCAAGAATATATGCACAAACTAAATGATTCATTTGCAGACTATCTTGTGATTTTTAAAAAGATAAGTGTGTCTGTGAAGATATTGGATCACCATTTCTTTTGAACCAATCTCAATACGAGTCTCATGGGAAAATAAAACTTTCTTATAACACCTGCCAACCTTCAACTTTTCCTTGAGTCAGCCTGAAATGTAGGAGCATAAAGATACCAACTATCACTGGCTCAAGGCCTATGCCTCTCCAGTTATGTGTGTTGTATAGGCAGCACATGTGCCCTCTAGTCCCTGTTTTGCTATTTCTATCTTTGGTCATTCCTGAGTTTCCTTATTGTTCACTATCTCTGCAGCCCCCAGCAGGGAAGCTGGTTTTCCTGAGCTGCTGGACATCCAGGCTCCGTGGAGGGAAGGGAGCTCTGTCTTGCTCCAGCTCCTCTGACCAGAGCAAGATTCCTTCCGAGCTTATTTGCTCATTTCTCTTGTTTTGAAGAGCAAAAATGAGGTCACTGAAGTACTGAGATATGCTGCAGGTTGAATTTTATGTACATTATTGAATTTGGTCTTGCCCAATTTACATGGTCAGTGTGAGTCAATATTTAAGTACGTATGCTTCAAAGCTGAAGAGAGTTTGAACTGCAAGTTAAACTGTAGATTGTGGGTGTATCATCATAAGGGTTGATCAAGGGTGAGTCACTGGGAGAGGCAGCGAAATAAAATGAGAAAGGGATTTTAAAGGTTTAAGTCCAATTCTGATGTCAACAAACACTAAGCAGCATAAATGTAATAAAAATAGAGCTTGTTGTCAGGTGTCATCAGGAATCCTTTGTCTGTGACTGGATCAATAATCAGTGCAGGAAATGAGCAGTATTGGAAAGTCCAAAGAGTACAAGAAAAAGTAGAAGGAGAGGTGTGTGGTACGAAGTCATGCAAATCTTCTACCTTGTCTAGTAATGCACTAGAAAACACATTCCTACAGAATTCCAAAACTTTTCCCACAGAAGTGACTGCATTTGGCCTCCTAGAAAAACCCAAACCCAATCTGTCTTTTTGTGTGTTTTATTGGAAATACAGAAACATTAAATTCACACTTAATTAGCTCATTTGGAAAATATTGATCAGAACATCCCATTTTCTAAAAAGTACTTTCCAATTAGTGCTGCAATCACTGTATTATTAACATCATCTTCATGGAATTAGTTGGCCTCCTTGAAGCTGTACATTATGAAAGATGTCAGTCTGATTACTGAAAAAAAACAATTAAAATAAGCTGCAATTTTATGTCAGACTCTGAGCGACATATGGACTGATGAGTGTTCGCAAGTCATCACACTGCAAAGTACAACCAAACAGGTAATTATCATATACTGTCAGATGTAATCATACACGATAATCTCCATAAAATCCTGCTAGCGAACACCATATATTAGCTGTTAATCATGTAGCTTAAATAAAATTTTCATGAGCACCCTAATCTACATCTGTATGGAATACAGAGTCAGAGGGAGGAAGAGATGCAAGTGAATGCTCAAGTGAAAGGATTTAAAATATATGTATTTCTTGCTCTTAAAGAAAGCATGTCTTAGTGTTGGAGCAAACCAGCTGACTGTGGGAGGCTGCCTGCTTTCTCTCCCATTGTTGCAGTTGGGAGGCTCCTGAGATCATCACAGACAATCCTGCTCCAGAGCTCTGGTCCTCTTGCATCTCCCTCCCACTAGTGAACAACTCCATGTGGAGCAAATGCTCCAAGAAGGTTCTGCTGGGGTGGTTTCCTTTGCTGCAGGTTAGACGAGGCTGTAACACAAGCTCCTCACACAGCCGGTGTCTGAGGTCTGGAGATCATGATTTACTCTATCCATAGTTGTGTGGACTGAGCCCTCTGCATCCCTTTCCTCTCTGGCTAGTTTGTGCTGCCTCTGCTGAACCAGGAGACGCCTGGGGAGTAAAGGCACTACTCTGTCTATTCTTGGATTCAGAGTGAAAGCTCTTCCTGTATGAACATTCTGAATTGTTCAAAAGAAGCTTTAGTACTTAAAATCAAGAAAAGGGGCAGCTTCAGGAGGTGAAGTGACATACTACACATTGTGGAGGTTCTGTCACCCAAACAGAGGGTGAGTAGAGTGGAGGGAGCACCCTACAAGGCAGGGATGTTGAACCCCAGCTCCCAGGTGAGGAGCTGGCAGGGAAGCAGTGTGAGGGCTCCGCAGCAGTGCGAGTGGCACAGTCCTCAGCCAGGAGCGCAGACACTGCCGGACAGTGCGAGCCTGGGGCACAGTCCACACCAAGGGGCCTGGGGCACAGTCCACACCAAGGAGCTGAGGAAGGGACAGTCCAGCAGGAGCAGAGGGGCAGGAGGCACGAGCTTTGCAGGACTCGGGAAGGCAGAAGGCTTCAAGGTCTTCTACACTGCAGTGGGGGTTCCAGGAGACACTTTGGGGCCCATATTCTGGAGAAGGACAACACTGCAGCAACGGCCCCCAGGTTTTGGCCTCAGGAAAGAGTGAAGATCTGGTAAAAGACACCCCGCTGGCAGGAAAATGGGGACCTAGCGAGAAAATCAGTGTGTGCATGTTGACAGCAGAGGCTTTGTTTTGGGAAGTGAGATTGTTACTGGGGAAATGTCCACTTCTGACACCTGTGAGGATTGGCTGTGGTCACTCATTTTAGTTACATGATTACTTTTTTAAGGTAAAATATTTAATGTGTTTTTCTTCCAGTAATGGTAGATCTTACTGTTTTTGGAGCAGTCTTTGCATTGTCTCCAGTACTCAGTCTGCCAACTAGAACTAATTCAAAAAATCCAGAGCAGGTTACGTGACTGTAATGATTAACAAATGGACACCCACAAAGAAGCAGCCTGGAAGGAGCTGCCATCCTGGTGAAGGGCAGACAGGAAGGACGCCCGCCACGCAGGCACGTTGAAGGTTTCCCGGAAGGCAACTTCACTGACTTTGTGGCACAAAGGAAACAGAGCCGTCTCAGGATGGTTTGCACATGAGATGTCTGGCCTGAATATGTTTTTCTAAATTTAATGGCTTCTATTAAGAGTTAGTGTGTATTTAAGATTCCAAAGTCCATTTCAGTTCCTTAGAAAAGAGATAACATCTGATTGCTAAGTATGTCTGAATGTTTCAGTCTTACTGTGCTGATTAAATTTTGCAAGTTTATGTGTGAGTAGGTGTGAGTGAGGCAGGACCATGGAAGGAGGAGAAGGAAAGCACAGCGCTGGATGACTCACTGGAGAGGAAGTGACTGACCCTTCAGAGGTGGAAACGCTGCTGGTTGAGTGTAAGATTCCCTGTATGACGGTGAGTCACTTAGGGCGCCACTGAAAAGCAATCATCCTCATATTGTCCCCAAGATCAGGACTATTTGCAGAGGGAAACTCAGCTGCCAGAGGTATCTGGAAGGTCCCTAATGCCCCCTTTGCAGCTGCACAAATTGAGACCACATGTGGAAGATCCAGAGAGGTACAGAAAAGGCCTCCTTAGTGCGCCTGCTTGCTTGGCTTGTTCTTGTGTGAAAGCTCTGAACATCCTCTTTGTTGTACCCTCTTGCCAATATGTGCCATCTTTGGTACAGGAAGAACATCCCTAGGGAATTTTCCCAGCTCATAGATGCTTTCTCAGAAGATGATTCTGCTCCATCTAAGGGCCAGGCTCTGAGCATCCATCTGCATCATTCTTAGTGACAGCCATGGTCTGTTAAGCCAGGACGACGCCACTGCACAAGCCTAGATTAGCTAGATTAGCTCTGTGAGACCAAGTGTGGTGCTTTTGTAACAAAAATCCTACTTTAGAGAAAGGTTTGTATCTTCTGCTCCTAACCAATATCAATAAAGCAGTTTGATAATCTGAAAACTTTCAGGATACATCAGCATTTGGCAACATTAAAAACTAGGGTTCACACAGTGAAACCTTCCGATCCTGACTTGGATCCATGGTGCCTTGGAATCAAGTATGGAGCGTGCCCTCTCTCTAAGCTGCACAGGCCCCATGGGGTGCGGGGGTTGCTGGGTCTTGGGGCTCATGCCTCACACCAATGGGAGCCTCAGAGATCCTCCCTCTGTCTGCAGTCTTGATTGCTGCCTCTTGCTGCAACATTCTTGGGTAGCGTTTTGGTAATGGTGTTGCTTTCTCACTGAAGATTTTAGTCAGCTCCACTGGTTCACTTTCTGTGGATCTATCTCTGTTCCATACCTTTAAGAAACTGCACTTCTTTGTCACTTATGCACTTCAGGGTGCACAGGCTCCTCGTAGATGTTGGAATGAGGAAACAAGTGAGCTAGTACTTAAATACATGGCCCAAAGTAAGCAAGTAAGTAAATGTTGACTCTCCATCTGTAGAACTTCCATGTACTGCCCTATCTTTTCTAGCCCCTGTTTTTAGGTGGAGACCTATGCAAACTGCTTGCATTTGGGAGAAGAATGACAAAGGCAGATATGACTTGTGCACTGAAACCAAGGGGAGGCAGTTGGGTTTGCTGTGGAATTTCTCTCCTGGGTGACCATGGCATGTTTAGGGCTAAAAACAAGACTGAGTGCCTTCCTCACACAGGGGACTTATGAGACAGGGCACAACCAAGCCCTCTTCTGGGGTGTATTGCATAGGTGATAGGAGTGAATGAGTCTTACAGTGTGGCTACTGGACACGAGGCACACATCTGACTAGGAAAGGAATTGCAGTGCTGCCTGCAAGTTGCAGCGATGCACCAGTTCTAATTGGAATGGCCGCTGTGCTACCCTATGTGCTTCAGGGTGGAGAAACAACGGGAGCTGGGGGCTGGCCTGGTAAATGCGTCTGTGCTGAGAGCGTCTCAGTGGCGTTGGCTTTCTTCCAGGCCGGACATGGACTGTTTGACCTGGGGGAATATTTGAAAGATTGAAGCTTCAGGATCTTTGCTTGTACATGGAGGTGTTAAAAGTATCTGGCTCACAAAACTGTCAAGATTGAGGGAAGGGACATGGGCAACACCAAAGTGTACGAAATGTCCGAAAGACATGAGCTACTGCGATTAGCTGACTAGTAAGCAGATGTGAGCCTGGTACAGCAGCACAGATGTGCCCCCTGTGGCCCTCTGGGCTTCAGCCATGGCTCAGCGACAGAGTGGGGCACACGCTCACCAAACATGGCAGCTGATCTTGAGTTAAGGCTGCAGAACTTTCATGTGTTTGCCTGTGCTGTGAGTCCTCCTAGAAGGAAATTGATAGAAGCAACAGCAAATTTATCTCCTTGAAAATGTACTAGAGACAAGTAGAACTTTGCTTAAAGAAGGCATTATGTTGTCTTTAGGCAACAAAAGCAGAAGTAGTTGATACGTAATTTTTTAACTTAAATTGCAGGTATGGTTTCTGATTATCTTTCACAAGTGGATCTGAACTTCCTCCTTGCTCTTAAGAAGGGTGAGGTAACAGGGCAGGCAAGTCCAGCCTTCTTTGCTGTCTCTGACTGCAGTCATTCCTGGCTGTACATTGACAGCAATGTCAGCTTTTATGGGTGTCCTGAGATGGAATGGCCGGGACCCATCTAGAGCAAAATGACCAGTTTTCCTCTAGAGGCAGCAAAGCTGAAGCCCTCAGCAAAGGTGGCATGATGCCATCTCTTCATGTTTAGAGGGAGAAGTTTCTCATTTGCAAGAGGAGTGTGAACGGACTCATTACCAAAGTCAAAGCTCTAACTGTTCACTGAAACCTTTTAGCTTCTTTTCTCCCTCGGAACTGGTGGCAGAGCTGACGTTGGCTTGTTAGTCACAGAGTTAAGTGGCTTAATTTATAAGCTCAAAGTGTGACTCCAGCAAGTGTGAACGCGTGTGACACAAGTGAAAGCTTCCTTTGTGCAGAAAAACTTAGAGCAGCGCCTGTCTTCTGTTCAGTGCTGAGCATGGATTCCCAGCACCGAGAGAGCAGTGGAGGACTGGGGCGGTAGGAGCTGTCGTCCGCCTTCTTGCTCTGGGCTCATACAGACTAGACTAAGGCAACTAGACTGTGCACGCGGAGCTGTCTCCAGAAATGCCAGTGCACCGTACCTAGATCATTCTAGAAGTCTCTGACTTGTTTATCATGACTCACTTATTTATTTGACTTGTTTATCATGATTATTGGAGAAAGTTGTACTTTGCACATTAACTCAAATCTTGGTGTTTAGAAGCATACTCTGCTCCTATTTCACCCCAAAACCTGTAACATCTTTGTATGGCCGGTGACCTCGGAGATCCTTCCAGCCTCAGTCTCAGAGTCGCATCTCTCACGGCTGTTCTCCAGACGGCTGACTCTGAGCTCTTCACACTCAGGAAGAAGGTCTGTGGAATCAAACGTGCATTGCCCTCTCCGGAAGCAGCTCCGCAGTTGCCAAAGCTTTTCTCAGAAACTACAGCATTTTCAATTTTTTCCCATATGCCCAATCAATGAAATCAGACTTCTTAATATTCGTGCCCTTATTTCCAACATGGTAACTGCCATACTGGAAGTTATGCGAGATGGTAGGCATGTCGCTGTGTCTATTCGAAGCTCCATCGGGTCTTCTTGCTAGTTTGTGAGCAGCGATTGAGGATGGAATTGGTGATAACTCTGAAGAATGAATTCAGCAGTCAGGAAACAGGATTTTCAAGGGTCGTGGACCACCAAGACTAGGTTAGAACTCTGCCTTTACTCAAAGTGGACTATTTTCTCTGCGTGTTTGTCGTGGTGCAGAAGGCACAGCAACCAAACAGACAAGAGGCTGCTCCAGGCGCATGCTTTGCTCAGCTTGCGGGACCACATCAGTCAGGGTGCAGTACGCACATCACCCCAGCCGGCTCCAGTCTACGTGAGCGTTAATTCTGAACTTCCTAGAGCAGCCGCGAAGGTAGAGTAGTTAAGATGGAGGCCTTCATCTCCTGCTCTTTCTCCTACTGGTTCTGTCACATTAGGAAAGTTGTATAACTTCTCTAAGCTTCATTTTCTCATTTAGAGAGGCTGTCATCATCCTCATCTCTTGGATTATTGTGAAGGCTCAAGATGGCTGGAAGGATGAGCCCTGTCTCCTCATTGTTCACAGATTAAGAAAAGCCCCCTCCTTTAGCAGCTTGTGGAATGAAACAAAGCCAACAAACCTCAGGCTCTCCTAGAGCTGGGCTCCGCACCTACTATCTCCTTTCTTTGCTCTTTTCTCAGAAAGACTCGTAAAATTTTATCTGGGTAAATCTATTTTCTCGCGTCCTTTACCGCTTTTTAGTTGATTCAGACTCAGGGGTCCTGTTTGGCCTCGTATCTGCAGTCCTCTCTCCTCATCCATTCCAAGCGCTTCACCGCAGGTCCACGTCCCTCCTCCTCTGGGCCTCAGCGGACACATCGGGTGGCAGTTGGCAGCTCTCCAGACCCAGTGCCCCTGCTTGCTCAGTGCGAACTCCAGGGGCTCCTCTAGCACCACAGCACCGAGCCCTTTATCTTTGCCTTGTGTTCGTCTTGTCAGTGCCATCACTATTTCTTTTTGGTAGATTCTCAAAGACAGATGCCTATAAGCCTTCATGACCAATAGCTGGGTATAGGCTCTACTTAGAAACCACTTTTATACTAGGACTTGATGTGTTTTCTTGTTGTTTTTTATCTCTTTCATTTGCCTGTAAGAAGTTTAAAGCTATTCTGGTTGTGGATGTCTTTTCTTTGTAGGATTTAAGGTCAATTTTAAATTTTCTCTCTGTAAGTTTGTTGGACTTTCTCTTTGTACACAGAATGTGGGAATTTCACAATAGAATTTCTTAGGTGGTGGTCAAGTGGTCCTTTTCTTTGATTTTGAGGATTTAGTCCTTTCCTAAATGTTATTAAGGCCTTTCTTCAATATATTTTTGTCCATTTTTCTCTTCTCTATTGTTCAGTATCTTATTAGCTAGAACTTGGAGATTCTAGAGTATACCTCCAGGTCTCATTTTTGATTTTTAATGTTTTTTTTTTTTTCTGTTCCTGTCTCTTTTCTGTGTTTGCCTTTTTTTCCTGGTAGATTTCTTTAATGTAATTTCAAGTCTTTTAATTATGTGTTTTATATCCTGTTTATAATTTTAAAGTACTATTTTAACTCTGGATATTTCAAATATTCTTATATATCACATGTTCTTACTTCAAAGATACAGTTTGCTTTCCTCTATGAGGGTGTTAGTACCGCTTTGTTCCCTGTTTTGTGTTCAGGAATTCTCTCCCTCTTTTGTAACCGTCTGTTTCTCTCAAGTGCCCTCCCTTGGAGGTATTGTTCTCATTTTTGTTTTTGTTTCGGTCTCAACGATTTTCATGTTGGGAGCTTTTCTCCGGTGTCTAATGCTTCCCGATCTTTATCTTACTGCCAATAAATTTCCCACAACTGGAATTAGATCTGCTTTTCTTGGGCCAAGAATTGGTCTCACACATCCACTGCGGATACTGAAGGAGTGAGGATGTTTTCTCTTTTCACAGCATTGTCCCTTTAACTTGGAGCGTGTGAAATTATCTCGGAGAACCCTCACTTTGGTTTGGGTGTATAGAAATCTGGGCTCCTTCTGCCATTGTTACCTGCAGACCTCTCCCTCCTCTCCCACGTGGAGCAGGGCCTCTCCGCCGGCCTCCTCTGGAAAGCCTATAATTAATGTTGATCACTTTTTTTCCGTTGTCACCTGCAGGGGACTTTCCTTTCCCCGCTTCCTAAATTCTGGCCATTGTCTCTTCTGTGAAGCACCATACAGACGGTCCCTGACTACGATGGCCCGGACACCACCATCCTGGACACCTCTGCTGCACCCCCCTCCCTGCGGCTCGCGGACACAGGAGACAGCGATGGAGGGGACCTGAGGGTGTGGACCTCCTTCCTTCTGCCCCGCGGTCCCTGTCGGGGGAGAAGAGCAGGCTCCCTGCCCTTGTCTTCACGGCTCTGAGCTAAGTGCTGAGGTGACACCACGAAACAGGACGCTTCCGAGATGACTCTTGTGTTTCTGGATTTCTACCTGAAAAGAATGACGACTGCTCACATTTTAACACAGACCGTGTTTTCCTGAGTCACAGGAACTGTTTCATGTGCCTTATAAAAATCTATGGAATTTGTCTATGATGGAGACTTTTCGTGAAAATCAGGAAAATAGCCAGTGTGACTTCACTCTTCACCGCGCGTCCCCCTTGCTCTCGTGCCACGGGCGGAGGGTTAACGTGGCACGCCCTGTCCTTGTGACCCTGTGCTCACTCGCATGCACACAGAAGGATAGACCTTGACTCCAGCTCCTCCTAATGGGGAATTTATCACTTCCAATGGTGACGGCATTTGTTTTGGAACACAATAAATTTTTAAAAAACAAGAAAATAACTGCTTTTACTACTGTCCTTCCCTTGTCCACTTCATATTTTGGCCTAAATGATTTTTTCATAAGCTTTTTTGAAATTAATGATGGATTAATTTTACATCAGGTCTAAAGTATTCTTCCTTTCGGACTTTCAGGTAATACCTCTCTTGTTTCTGTCTGCAGTTCCGTTAAATTTAGCAGAAAGTCTCTGTGCAGGCGTATGGACTTTTATAAAGATAATGTCTCATCCACGCTCCCTCACCTGCAGTTTTCAGTGTCCGGACTTTACCTACGCGGATGTCTGGGTCCTCCCCAGGTCCACGTGGTTGTTATCCCAAGGCGCGCAGGGACCACATGGACCACATCTTCCTTGCAGAGAAGGTCGGTTGTATTGTGACCAAAGCCAGTTCTTGGCTGGAGCGAGCAGAACACGCAGCACAGCTGGCTCCGGAGCTGGTATGCCCACGGAGACATCGAGGACAGGACTCAGTCCCCTCCTGCCCTCACACTGGGTATGGTGTGACATGGGGTTACATCACACTGCCAAGTTTTGAAAAAAATGTGATATGTATCAGTACATGTTTGGCGTCTATAATGGTTATGTTTCTCGTGGGGAGTTGGGACAGGTGTATAGACATCTCAGTTCTTTCCACTTCCCCTCCCTTTTTGTACCCTCCCTCGATCTCACTCCTTTCTCTTTAGCAAAACATCTATCTCCTTCTTTTAATTTATATTTTATTTTTATGTTCTCTGATATTTAAATGAGAAACTGTGTGATATTTAAACTCGTGTGTTTGATTTATTTCAGGAAACACTGTGGTCCTGAGGTGCATCCATTTGTCTTACGAGTGACTCCAGTCTATCATTCTTCACGGCAGCGTGGTACTCCACCGGCTGTAAACGTGCATTTTCTTTTTCCATGCGTCTGCTCACAGGCACTGGCCGGACTCCGCTCAGGCCTGCTGAAAGCGGAGGGTGGTTTTAGGCTGAGAACCTGATTACCCCACAGAACTCAAGTTGTCACTTGAGACCGAAGAACAGGAGACAGAAGCCCAGCCTGTGCGCGGCGGGCCGCCCTCTTCAGCCCGCCCAGCTGCAGCCACCTCTGGGGCTGCAGTGTGACTCGGGCCGTGTGATGTAGCAAGACTGATTTTGGGGACACAGACCGCAGACGCACGGAGCAAGCAGACAGCACCGAGGGGCGGTGGCTGCTGCTCTTGAGCCGTGAGGTGGTCGTGACTCCGGAGCAGACGTGTTGAAGAGACGGAGTGTTAAAGTAAGACGCGGCCATTCCGGACGCTGGAACCTTCCGGCCGCCTCACAGTGGTGTCGCGGGGACGTCCGGTGTCCCCTCCCACCCTCTTGGTAATCGGGAAGCCGCAGCACGCGGGGGCAGCGGCAGCTTGTCCTTCTCAACGGGAGAGCGCGACGACCTTTGCCAGCCGTTGGGGCGGGGATGAAGCTCCGCAGAACGACTGGCGAAGCGCAGACGCGTGTTCCGCCTGGCTGTGCCGCCTGCCCTCCTTCTTCCCTTTCCGTCTTTCTTTCTCTTTTTGTGGAGAACCACCAGATTAAAGGGAGTGGGAACCGAAATTTAAAAATAAAATTTGAAAAGATTAATCATGAAATCTTTGTTAAAGGTTTTGAAGAAACCAACCCCTGTAAGAAAAACATAAACAGTATTCATAGCTTTCTAGAAGGAAGTGGAATGATATAGCATGAAATCGCTTGCCTGTTTTTCCCTACGTGTATATGTATGTGTGTGAGCACCCGTGTTTACATTTATATGTTCATGTGTGTGAGAGCATTGCACATGTGTATGCATGTACTCATGTGTTGCTTGCATGTATGGCTGTGTATGTTCAGCAATGGTTACATGAGGACATCCACATACATGTGACCTTACATGTGAGCACATGCATACTCACATGCATGTGGGTGCAAGTTTCTTGTGTGCCTGAATGTTCCGCCTGCTGTAAGACACGGTCTCCCCACAGCCACATAGCTGGTTTTCAAAGGAATCTTGAGGAGCCTGGGACAGGGGACCGCAGACCCACCACCCCCTCCCAGGAAAGGGTGGTTCTCATTGGAGAGACCAAGTTGGGCCCTCAGTGGTTAGAAGTGCATTCCAGTGCTGCTGGCCAAGCACAGTTAGGCCCTTTTAAATGTCTGTCTCCTCTATCCGTGTACGTTTTAGTACTTAATATCACATTCAGCAGGGTGAGTAGGTACATGTACATAGGGCTTAGAAGTCACACTATCCTCCTTCCCTCCCCGCTCCTCCCCTCCTCCACATCTTATCTGTGTGGTTGCTCTGGGCTCAGTAAGGACACTAGTCCTTGGCTGTGGGAGGATTGCTCCAGATTTTGGGGAAATTATCCTGCTCCTTGACATTTAAAACCCAGTGTCTCTGGGTCTGCCGCGAAAGCAGCTGTCCCGGCAAGTGAATCGGAGCTGAGTTTGAAATAAGGAGAGTTTTAAAAGATCACAGGGACCACTGCATTTCCTTGGAAGCTGTGCCTTTGAAGTCACTCTTTTCAGTACCGTCTGATGTCATTCACCCATTTAATGTTGTAGAATAGATACACTATCTCATACATGACAAGCCCTCAGAGGAATTCCATTATCGCTCTCCCAGTGACACGGTACGGTATGAACGCATCTAGGAGGAGTGTCCGTCCTTTTCACGTGGATGGCCACAACATCTGTTGCCAAAATTCCACGACTGCCACTTATTACTGACATACAGAACATTTTCTTATACAGTCAGAAAAGCTTTTCCCTCAAACCCTTGAAATTTATGAATTGCTTTCACATATGTAACTCATTTTAAAACAGAAAAATGTAAAATCTCTATGCACTGCCAATTTTGAAGTAATGATATTGTTTTTCTTTAGGTTCTAAAGCAAATGATAATTTTATAACTTTAATTACACTAATGGATTTTTAAGGAGATGAAAAGAGATTTCCTGGTAAATTTAAGAAATTATTCCTGAGATTTAAGAAATTATTCCTTGTGATTTAAGTTTAGGACAGAGTACAATATTCATAAATATCTTATGTAATTACAAATAAATGACAGAAATCTTTAAAACATATACCAGTCCAGTATTTATAATTAAAGATGCAACCTGAGGTGAAATGTCTTGTATGATGTTGTATGTCAGGAAGACAAACTGTATGGCTCACTCGTCATGTGTATTTAATGTGCGTAGTGTGTGCTATGTTATGAAATTAAAGTGGAAATGGGCCATCAGTTTAGAAACATTTGATGTGTAGTGTAAACCTCAAAACAAATATGAGGAAAAGTAAAAATATTAATTTGATTTTAAATAATTTTTTAAAAGAACAATCTGACAGTTACTGTCATGTTATCACTTCAGTGAAGGTTTGGACTGTAGAGAGTTTTGTGCTCTCGTGACTAGCTTTGGAATGTGTTTAAATTCTATTTGATAAATATTTTAAATGTTATTAATTTGATACAAGGTTGGAAAAGGAGATGAAAGACGTTATGCTGCGATCATGCACCCTTGCTGATTATCTTGGAATGTATCGAGGACTTGTAATCCCCAAGTTAGGTTCTATCACAGGTACTTCATGTTTTGCAGTAGAGATCTCAGAGAGTGCCAGGTCCAGTGTCAACCCAGCCCTGAAGGACAGCTCAAGAAATGTACACAGCTGAGAGCAGGCACAGAGCAAAACCAGGCAGTGAAATAGTTCCTCTTTTGGCACTTTGTTGTCAGCTAGTCATCACCTATTTTTCATCTGTTACCCATACTTTGAAATCGTGCCTTTTCTAGACATATGCCCATCATCCAAATTATATCAACTTCACTATAATATCTACCCTAATTGATTTCTACCATTTTCTAATTTTAACACCAATCTAGCTATAACTATTGTATGTCTATTCCTATATTTAAAATGATATTTATTGCAATATGACTTATACTGGAAAAAGATGTATATGGCACTGTGTATTTGTGAGGGAAGTAAACAGGAGTTACACTGTCAGTTTTCTTTTCGCTCAGAAACCGTCATCAACACCGGATAATGCATTCGGGCTCAGGGCTTTAGAGGTCAGTCCATGGTCAGCTGGTCCCACTGCTGTGAGTCTGAGGTTATGCAAAACACCTCAGCCGAAGGCACGGGGGAGTGAGGCTGCTCCCTCCACAGCTGAAAGGTGCAGGGGAGGACACCAAAGAGGATGCAGCGCAGGGCCAGATGTGGCCCCAGGTCCTCTCCTAGGACCACCCAGAAATGCCCAGAGGCACTTCGGTGAACTCGAAGGGTTACCGGGTTAACAGAGTAACTAGCACAGTGTCGTTTAATATGGACACCATTTTCAAAGAAGATAACAGAAAATTAGTCATCATATATTATTAAGGTAAAAAACAGACAATTAAATTTTGATATAGTATAAATGGAATTTTCTTTAAAAATTTGTATGAATGACAAGTATACAAATAGATATATAAATAGATACAAATAGATATATAAAATGGAAGGAATATATCGAGTAGTTACTTATTATGTTTAATAATTTTTATATTTATAGTTTGTTTTCTCAAAAAATATTCAATTATAATTTTTAGAATAAGGAAAAATCCAAAATATTATTTAAAATTGTAGTAAAACTCTGCACACTGGCAAAGAGGTTATCTTGATTAGCTTTACTCTTGCTTTGCCCTTTTTAGGATCTTAACAGATGCACTTATGAGTGGAAGGTGACAGCAGCGTCTTCATTATTGTATGTTGAGTAATATCTGAGATCCTTCCAAAGATAGTCTGTATTCTGGTTTATTCTTGGTTGACTTAACTTTTACATGCACATATGCTCTTCAAGAACCTAGTCTAAATATTTCTCAATTATAAGTCAAAGTGTAGTTTAGTCTTCAATTCACTGAAAGACTCAAGAGCCATAGGCATTCTGAAATTGGGCATATCTTATGAAAGACACTTAAGTGTCAGGTTCAGCTCAAGAGCCACAATCTATGGTGAAGGAATACTGTCTCTTCCTTCTCTGTCAGTGCAGTACTGCAGGAAGCCAGATGCCCAAAAGCGTCTGAGCACAGTCCTGGGCTCAGGCAGACCTTGACTTTCTGTGGGGTCTCAGGAGTAATCAACCCCTCCCTCAGTCTCTCCTACCCACAGCAAAATTAGGAAGCAGCTCTGGTAGAAGTAAAGGCAGAGTCGCCCCTCAAGGAAGACAGAGCTTTCTGGCCTTGACCCGAGAGCCAGGGTCACCATCGGGCAGATCTGTCATGGAGTGTTTAACAAAATGAGGTGGTTGGCAGATGACAAAAGCATTTCATGGTGCCAGAAAAGGAAAGAAAGTTTCCAAAGCTGAACTCTGATGAAGAAGTACTTCATTCCAGGTTAAACACCATTTTATCACGATCTTAGTAATGATGTGTTTGTCAGCAGTGCAGACAAACCGTCCAGCCTGTGGTCTTTCTCCCTCGTCACTCCGTTAGTAGGTAAGTGTGCAGTGCCAAGACCTCTGCTGACATGGGAAAGCTGTGTTTTCACATTCCCCTTCCTATCACCCCCTTGCAGAGGTCCTCAGAATAGCAACACTGTAGTGGAGTTTCTTTCTCTGAAGGGGTTCATAAGACTTTATTGGAAATACTGAATTAGAAGCAGATTCAGTTTCAATTCAACTTTCCTCCCTTTCCCATTACTATGAAAACAATTCTTGATCATGGGAGAGGCTGAGAGACTGTTTCTGGGCGCCATTAGTACTGTATCATCTACTTTTCATGCAGCCAAACATCACTAGCTGTAATATCTTAGTTACCTTCCCTTCTGCTGGGACAAAACGCTGGACACCAACCAGCGGAAGGAGGGAAGCTTCATTTCGGCTCACATTCTGTACAAGTTTCAGTCTATATTCCGACTGCTCCAGGGCAGGGGGCGTGGCAGAGGAGAAACTGGAAGCGGCCAGACTTCCTTCTGCCTAGTCTTTCTCTTTATGTTGCGCCCAGCTTACAGACCGATTGAGTGGTGCCACCCGCACCCCGGGCCCTCTCATCACTCACGCCCAGAACAAGGCTCAACCAATCAGAGAACTGAACCAGTCGTCACACCCGTAGTCCCCGCCCACACATCCTTAATCCAAGTTCACACACCGGAGATCCTGCTGCGCTGAGCACGGGAGGGTTTGGGGGACACTTAAATATAAGCCACCAGGTGTAGCACACGTTTTCTGTCACTTGTGTTGTTTCAAGGCCATCTAAAGATATCAGCTTCTTCTATTTTTTCTTTTGAATTTGACTGATTTAAAATGCATTGTTATTTTTCTGGATAGATGATTAAACAATTTCTTAACTGTGGCACAGGAAACGTTAGCTAAGTGAACAGCTTTTGCAACCTACTGCTCAATGACAGTACTGCTGAATCGTGGTGGACAGTTCTATAAGGTTTCCCTAAGAGAAGGTTTATAACAGGCAATACTTGTGTTTAGCTTTTGAGATTGTACTTGACCATTCGAATCTAATTTTCTTTCCTATTTCACTTCAAGAACATTTTAATACTTCGTGTTTTACTATTAAATTACATTTAATTTATAGAAACTACTATATGTAATATTATGTAAGAATTACTATTAATTACTATTAAAAACAGGCCAACTCATGCTATTCAGATGTTTGCTAGTCTTCATTTCCTTACGTATATAGGTTTACCTTTAGGAGTCAATGCATCTCTTTGCTCCCTTTTCCTGCATTATGTGTGTTACTGAATCAGTGAATTACAGAACGCCTTACCAGTAGCACGGGTATGGAAGGACACGGCACTGTCTTACCCTCATCTAACTGGAGACAGAACAGTGACCAGCATGCAGCATGCTCCCGCCAGCTCCCCCCTCACGGTGGGTTACTACCTGAGTCACACAGTAAGTTCGAGAACGGCAGAATGGCCACGAAATCAAACTTCACTGAAAACTCGTGGCAGAATTAACTGTGGCCAAAGAACTGAAGAATTGGAACTGGAAATTCACATTTCCAAATAAAAGCATTGCTCACAGTATTTGTGCTCCAATAAATATCTAGTCGCTTATTTTTGTGTCTTTTGTCTCTGTACAGTGGACCTCTGACAACATAGGGGCTGTTTGTGAACGAAGAGACACTATTCTTTTATTCTGCATGAGTGCTGGAGCTTTAGCACATAATCCCTAGGGATAGTGGGGCTCATCTCTCCTTGTAGGTGACCGTGTAACCAAGAAGGCTCTAAATTCTCCTTCCTGCCACAGTGACATGTTCTCCTGAGGGCCACATCTGCACGCTTGCGCTCACTTCCACAATCAAGCCTAGCATGCGTTTCTTTGGGTGCAAAGAATGACGCTTTTGATAACAGCGATGATATTTTCCTTTGTTTTGTTTTTCAGTGGAATCATGTCAGAAGCAGTCAGAACCATCGTTTCGTACCTTCAGCCACATTTAACAGATGTTACCCAGACTGATCTCTTGAAAAACACAATGGTGGAGGATAGGATTCCTGTAGGCTCGCAAAGAAAGTGTATATTTTATTACATTTATTGTATCGTCTGGCCAAAGAAACTTCAAAAACAAAACTAAATCCTGTCGCATTTATGCTATATTTAGAGGCCAAAACATTGGTGCAGGCAAATAGCACCCAGACTAGGTCTTAGTGAGACTTACTTATGTGTCTTTCTTAATGCTTATTAATTCTTCAATCCCATACTTCTAGAAAGAGTCTAATTCTGCCGCCAAGCTCAGTCTTCCAAGCTCCCTTACTCCCATCCAGTGGGAGATAAGCCCCTTTCATCTAAAATGCATGCAAATGTGCACAGTTCTGTGTGGTTAAAGGTGTTTTTCAGGGGAAACCTAGGCGTGAGCATGGCTTCAGGCTCATACTGGTGGATGGTAGGGTTCTTGAGAAAAAGCAGGATTGGATTTCATTTTGGCTTTTCTTCCTTAATTGCTGGTAGGGTAAAAAATGAGAAAGAAACCCAGAAACTTCTTCCTTCCCAGCGTCTGGATATCTCACTAAACAAGAGCACGTTTGCTTATCTCACTGTGGTCTCTTCTGGCGGCCCCGCCCGGCCGTGTAGCTCAGTGCTGACCTCCCTGTCACTGTCTGTCTTTCCTTCTAAAATGGATCGTAGGTTTTAGTTTTCAGAAACTTTTGTTATTATTTAAGGGAGAGCATAGACTCTCCTCTTTCATGGTGATACTGCAGCACTTCTAACTCTAGAAAGCTACAAAAATAAACTTAGAAGATCTTTCCCGGGGACCACCTGCTGCTCCTGCCAGTCTGCGCTCCTGGCCTCCTGTGCCATATGCATCTTTTCCTTCACAGACACAGCTTGCGGCTGCAGATGAAACCTCTGTTGTGCTAAGTGGGAGGAAACTGAGAGGCTCTGGTTACAAAGGCATGTTTTCAGGTTTGCCTTCTGGAAGATTACGATTCCCTTCAGCCAGACGCCCATCCGCAGATGTGATCCGGTCGTGCCTTCAGGAGCTACTGTGGTGGTGCAAGAACGGAGTAAAAGATCAAAACAGAAGAATCTGCAAACTATTCTCACAGATTTCAGAAGTGAAGTGTGTGTGGGGTTTACATGCAGATTGATTTTCAACTATTCACAATTTAGAACACTAAAATATCACCAACTAGAAGTGAATCCATGTAAAGGGACCATTGGTGTAACTTCCAGTTTAAAACAAGATTATAATTGACTTTTCACATGTGATAGCTCCACGATACAAATGAGAGGACTGCTGTTTAGCCAACAGTTTTTCTCAAGTCAGTGTCTTCCACTATATCTGTATTGTTTCAGTTACACAAAATTTGAAAATAATGTTTTGATTCAACAGTAGTCTGAGAGATTAAGCTTCTTTACTACACGTAAAGAGCTTGTTGCTCTAAAAAATTGTTGTCTCAGTTGAAATTCTGTCTTTCTTTGCCTCTAAAATAGTATATTATTAGTATGCCAGGCACTGTTTTCTGCTTACCCATTCCTCCCTTGTGACTGACTTACCAGGGGTTCCGTGTTTGCACCGCACCTTTCGCATCCTAGTGGGGTACTTGGGCAAATAAACTTGGCATCTTTTTGCGAGCACCGAGGGTAAGAGCCACTCAAGCAGGCGGAGGGGAGAACACCTCCATTGGATGGGTATTGCTTAAAGATGACCTATCCCGCAGATATGTGGAAAACACGCAAGAGGGACCAGGGAAAGGGAAACAGAAAGCGGTCAGCCAGAGACCGTTTTTATCGGCGTCTTGATAGCACCTTCCAGCCCGTCTGTTGTGACATTTCAGAGCGTCAGCGTGTTTTGCTGACACAAGGTAGTGTTCCCTCTCTAATATCATGAGAAGCCTTCTCAGAACTGACTCAGATCTCAAGATTATAGCTTAGCATTTTCCGTGCTGAGCTTCCTCTGTCAAGGCCAGTTCTATTAAATCTAATTTGGGAAATGTTTTAAGGAATAAGTAGATGCAAAATAAAACAATAGGTCACAGGAAGTTGTTAAAGTGACTCAAACTTTTCTGGATTGTCATCATTTCGTCTCAATATATTTAAACAATTATAAATCAAGTTCACTTTGAGAAGTGAAAACTTCGTCATGTCGGTTAAAAAATGTTCAAAATGTTGGTTAAAAAAAGGGGTGGAAGGAGAGCCTTTGTTACGAGTAGATGCCCATAGGAGCGGTTGAGCAGAAGTGTTCTAAAAATATATTTGGAAGGAAGGATACATCTGGGGTAGACGCTTATGTTCTGGAAACTTAGTTTAAAGGAGGGAAATTCTGTGCAGAGGCGCTGAAGCAGAGACTGGGGCCTGTCTGCAAAGCGTGGGAGTGCGTTAGCACAATATGCTATGGATGGGGCGAGCGGCTGGGAAGGAAATTTAGTCAGGGGGTGTATACCAAGCTCACAAGTGACACTTTCACTTTCAGTCGGTCGGAAGCTGCCCAGGTTGCTCTGGTGTTTTTGGAGGTTCGGGTCCTCGGGTCCTCTGCCTCAGTGACAGTGCTGAGGGTCTTCCATGATTTCACAGCATGCCTGCCATCTCTGAGGAGTCTGCTTGAGCGCCCCCCCTTGGTGGCCTGTTTTTATCATGCTGGCCTAACCTGGCTTCTGCAGTCCTGGAAAGAGAGGACAGAACTCTGCTCCTCAGATTTGTTGTTCATTCTTTTGAGAATATGATCAGTGAGGATAAGCCAGGCAAGGAAGAGGCTGCAGAGACACGCCAGGGTGACTTCTTCAGACTTGGCCTTCTCAAGAGCAACAGGGGTGTAAATGATTCAGTTGTCAAAAGACTCAGGCTGGTGACTTATGGAGAAAGCAAATGCCTACCTCCCAGTTTTGCATACTGAAGGCCACGAAGCACAGAGCCAGCTGTGCTGAGACCCACGCCAGACGAGGGACACTTGCTGATCACATCTTATAAGATGAGCTGGAGAACTGCTCAGAGGCAAGGTCAGGCGTTTATACTCACCCTGATCCAAACCCTCCCTCAGAGGCCAGCGCTCCTTCCCGAAGGCAGCACTGCCAGGACCTACGATCCCAAACTCTTTTCTCCAAGGTTCCACGTCTCCCCCGTCACCACGCCTAACCCCACTTCTCACTCATTGACCTTTGGGAACACCTTGGACCTCGTCCAGCTCACCATGTCCCCACCGTGGTGAAGACAGGCCTGGTCTCTGCTTTCCTTACCCACGATGAGGAAGAATAGGCTGCTGTGCTCGGAAACTTCCCCTCAAAGCACCCCAGGAGTTCTCGCAAAACACACACTCGGAAAACACTGAGCCTGAGTTGAACCTGTGCTTCTTACTTCCAGCGGGCTGCGGATGCAGCATAACCAAAAGGTGAGGAACCAGGCTCTAGAACAGCTGCCACACTGGACAGGAGGAAGCCAGGACTCTGAGGGAGAGAAGGGGCTCAGGTCGGGTTTCAGCGTGAGCCTGCCGGCCTTGAATCCACAGCCGTCTGGAGAGCGGGGCACGTGGACCTCAGAACAGGACGCTCAGACCGAGCTCGCTGTCTTTGTCTTTCCTTTGGCTGTTTTTCCTTTGTCCATTTGAACTTGATCTTCTTTCAACTCACCCTGGAGAAAAAAGCTAAGAACCTCTTAAGTGCCTAGCACCATGACGCATAGCTGAAGTCTCACTCAGTAAAGGCCACGGAGTGCTGTGCATGCTCCTGTGCCAGCGAGGGAGGGCACCTAGTGCGCAGTGCGGCACCGAATAGAGAAGGCAGAGTTTGTGATGCCCGTGGGGTAGAGTTGTTCTGTCCCTTCACCCCGGCTCTTCTCGCTTAGACTGTATTTAACACGGGGCTCCGGCTTGCAGGTCAAGTCTTTGTGCGCCTGAGGTACCACTGTGCAGGTCTCTGCTGTTGAGCTGATAATCAGGTACTTATTTCTATTTCCTGAAGTGTATTGTAGACCTCCTTGTGAATAATAAACATCTTCTGATTGTCTTTATTCTACATACTGCAAGCAAATAAGAGATCTACAGAAATTAATCGATTGATAGTGTCAACATGTTCGTTCCACTTAGTAAAATCCAGAAAGTACCTCTATTTTATAAAATAAATAATACAGCTTAATTGATGTAATGTCAGCTTGAACTAGGTAGAGACTCAGTGTAATAGCATTGCTATTTAACTCCTAATATGTGACCAAATATCATGGGAATTAAATACTCAGATTTAATTTTCATTTCTTACAGACCGTTTTCCTGAGCCTGAGCTTACGGGTAGATCCCGTTATTACCTCATGTCTGATTATGTAGCACTTTTAATTCGAGCAGTGCTGACAGGTTTTACATTGGCTGCACAGTTTCCAGATTAAACATGGAGAATTCATTTGTTGGAATGAGTTCAACCAAATGAGGTTTACTCTTGAACGTGTGTGAAATGTAGAAGCAGCTATTTGTCATCCTTGCTTCTCTTCCTTGTCACTTTTGGATTAGTTAAAATATACTTAAAATAAACATCAAACTCAGATGCGAGCTCCTCGGGCTGGGGAATGTAACCAGGAAGCTCCTCACCCGATGGAGTGAAGGTACTGCTCTAATGCCGCAAAGTCTCCAGCTATCTTTCCGAGGTATTGCTTTCTGAGCTGCATATAAATCTGATTTAATTCTTTACTTGATGAGTATACATGCCTTTTAAATACTGCTTACCACATTAAGTGGTTCATTTTTAAAAAATCAATTCTTTACCTGTGCCTGGTTACTATTACATAACTTGAAAATAAGAACATTCTACTTTCATTTCCAAGCCACGCAAGATGGTATTTCGTCACCCAGAGCCTGAAGACAGCTGATGAGAATATTCACAAAGTGCTCAGGATCAGGTAGCAGACAGATGGCCAGAGCCGGTCCTCGCCAGCCTGTGCAGACCCCTGGTTCACCTCTGTCTTGGCCCAGCTCCGTGTCCCTGTGAAGAAGTGTGCTGTGCTTTCTTTTGAGGTGTCCAGGCCTCCACGGCTGTCTAGTCTGCTCTCCAATGAGCTGCTTTTCCGAGGGGAATGGAAGAGCTGCAAATGGCGCAGTTCTGTACTATCTGTGCCTAGATTTGGCTACAGAATGGAGAGAGGCCACTGCGTAGACATCCTGCTCCTTGGAGCCTCTGCTGGCCCTGCGCAGAGGTTGGACGGTGGGAGAGGGCGTTTCCTTCAGGTCCCGGGCTGGGCTGGAGCACGGGGATGACCCAACCTCACACAGCACCCACAGTGGCTCAGAGCAACCCAACAGACCGAAACTCAAACATACCCAGGCCCAGCATGTTTCTCACTCTCTCTCTAGTATCAGACAACAGAAACATAAGACAAATCCCTCTTATGCAAAACATCACTTTCCATTACCAAACTGAAACACTTCTCTTCAAAACTAGAGCATGCTTTATAAATATTCTGATTTAGGGGTTAATTTTAATGTATTAATAAAAAAGCAATCAGTCAAAACCAATAAAAAGGACCCAAACTCATAAAGCTGCTGGAATTGTAGCCTCATAGAGCTCATTCAAATCTTCACAGAACATTAGAATTGATGCCCAGTTAATTATCAGCACATCCATGCAAGGCGTGTCTCACAAACACCCAGCGCAGAGAAACCAGACGACGTGCTCACGGCTACCCAGGGCCCTGTTAGCCTTTAAATCTGAGGCATGGGTGTGCTCTTCTTTCTGAGCACGGGAGAAAACCAGAGCTCATAAAAGGTGATTACAACATCAATACCTGATGTTTCGATATTTGTCATAAACTCACAAATAAAATCTATCACCCATAAAGAGGTTTTATTGGAGTAAGCCTCTGACAATGATATATTTGTCCAGAGTGATGCCATAAAGCCTGACTTTGATGCTCTGGGCTCTTAACAGCGTGCGAAACATAATAACTTTCCTTAAATGAATGGATGGGAGCAGGGTTGTCTACACACAATGAAATTCATGCACCAGAGTGGCGAGCAGCCAGCTCGGGCCCTGGGCTGGGCTGGGGGCACAGATGGGACTGCTCCACAGGTCCTCCTAAATTGCTTGCTGGGCGGTGTCTATTGAGGTGCTGGAGGTAGCAATGCTGACTAATCTTAAGAAGCAAAGGTAAAAAAAAAAAGCAGCATTTATTTATTGGTGTTTGTCAATTTCGTAGCTCAGTGAAGGTAGCACTATTTTATGACAACACAAAAAAGACAACCTGCCTCAAACAATGCCCCACGTTAGTAGGGAAACAGATTTGGAAGAGTCTGTAAGGGTGTTAAGCAGCGAGCAGCTCTGCACCTCCTGGAACCATGCTCCAAGATTGTGCTACGAAGGCCCAAAGTGTCTGTTCTGGCCCATAGCTGAGATGAAAAATCCAAATCTCATTTTACAGGATCGGTACATTTTTCATGTATGTGTCAAACATTGTGTTATGTGTGTTATGAGTGATTATAACAAATAAGTAAGTGAGTCCCCATTCTCTCTTATTTTATACAAACAAGCTAGAGAGAGACTGAGGGGACGTGGATTTTAAGCAATCACTATCTGTTTGCCTCTGTGCTTCAGTTTTCCTGCACAGAACTACCCCGTGCTCTGCACTGATGGATCTCCACAGACTTCTACAGAGACTTCCTCTCTGGGACTCAGGGAGAAAGTGGGTGCTGTGCCCACGGGCAGCAGAAGGGCATGTGAGTGTCCTGTATTGACAGATAACTACGGGCAGTAGTGGTTCCGGCAGAACCCCCCTATGGCTCTGAGAGAGCTGAGGACTGGGCCACGCCTGTTGGGTTGAGCGGGTGGGAAGGAATCTCAAGAATGTCACAGAATAGGCACTAACACAACCTCCAAAGGGAAACCAACAGATGATCCCCAAAAGTACAGCCAACGATAACGCATTTTAAATATATCACGAACTTAATGTCCGTACCTAGCTCAGTTGGCTCTCACACATCTGATTCACACCGATTAAGACCTTGAGCGACCGCACATGTCATTCTCAGAGCAGCTTGCTGAGCCAGTCACTGCCAGACTGCGCTTACTGCTGGGATACGAAGATGACGCTCTCTGTACAGAAAGCGAGCATGTGGGGACCCCATCTGCTCTCAGGCATAAAGCCGTCATGACTAGGACCCACCCCCACAGGCCCTGGGCCCTCGACCCAGCGCTGTCCTCTCTGGCCCCTGCTTCTCACCTGGACACCAGCCAATGGACAGTCAGATCCACAGGGACCACAGCTGGGCTGACAAGAGGGCTCAGAGGTGAGGGGCGAGCCTAACACCCAAGCGTGTATCAGGGTCAGATGAAAGAGGAGAGACATAATCAAGATGGCAGCATGATTAGCACAGGCTATGTGGGTGACAGCTTAAAACTGCTTGTGAAAGCGGGAGCCTCGGGACTGTGGTGCGAGGGCTGGGAGAGGGCACCTCTCTGCGGAGCCTCGGGACTGTGGTGGAGGGCTGGGAGAGGGCACCTCTCTGCGGGTGTCTGAGCGCTCTGCCATGGCCTTGTCTCTGTGGCGACAGGTTCTGGGTTCACGGACAGAATCGTGCAAGAGAGTATCAAGCACCAGGGTCCTACTGCTTTCCCTGAGATGTCGGCTGCACTGGAATAAATCTGTTTTCCAAATATACAACCAGTTGCTGCCAAGTTGAAGCCTCCCTTGGATCATTCACAGAAATTTAAGATATAAAAAACCCCACGCAACTGTAACCCTTGGATCTGACGGAGGCCCTTGCGAGGCCGTCCAAGAGCCTGCCTCCGCTGGCCACCATTTCTCCCGCAGTGAAAACCATGTCCTCTCACCTGCTTGCTGGCTGCAAACCTGGGGTCACCTGTGAAGCTTCTCCAGCACCTCAGTGTCCTCATGTGTCATGAACCTTGTCATTAGTGCTTTGATATTGTCATCATGACACCTGAATGCCAGCTAAGACCTTAGGAGTCACGTCTCCTGATGCTTCCTGCTTCCCCAGCCACATTCTTCACAAATCAGTATTTTTTTTTAATTTTAATTTTTTATTTATTTATTTTTTTTGAGACAGGGACTGGCTTGGTAGTTCAGGCTGGTCCCGAACTCAGCCTCAAACTCAACAATCCTCCTGCCTCTGCCTCTGAGTGCTGGGACTGCAAGTGTGAGCCACCATGCCCTGCATTGTGGTGTGTGGTACTGATTGCTGGTGGGCACGAGTCTCCACACACAGCATTGTTATATGCAGTTAATGGAAAATGAACCGCAGCCCTTGAACTTTCAAGGCAGGTGCCAGAATCACTGAGCTAAATCCCTGGCCCAAAGAAGTTAATTTTTAAAAAGTATGAATCTAATCATTGTGTTCTGATTAAAGTTTTCTCTTGTTTCACAGGCACTGAGAATAAATAAAGCTTAAATTCCTTTCTGTGACTCACGGCATTGGACTGACACCTCACTTTCTGACTTTATCTTTTCATAGTTCTCTATGTCTACTTATTGGTGTTTTGAGAAGATGCTAAAGGTATATTTTTTTCTCTATGTATAACTGACACTTTCCTGTGTCTGGGACTTCTGTCCTTCAGAATTCACTTGGAGGCACTGCCTCAGACAGGCTGCTCTGTTACTGGGTGCCATGCACACTGGAAGCCCTTTGATTGTGGGAACGTGCACAGCAAGGCTTTCACCAGACGGCCTTCGAGGAGAGTGGGTGCTGCTCTGACTCCCGACACCCAGAACCCCGCGCCCTGCACAGACTCCTGGAACCTTGCTGATGTCTGCAAGTGGGAGGATAGCTGGCCATCGTGGGCTGCCCGCTCGGCCCCTGCAGTTGGCTGTGCAGAGTTCTGGCCCTACTTGGCTGCTTTTCTTGCTGAGGACAAGAGCAAACACCCTGCAGCAAACCCAGCCATGGTGGGCAAAGTGAAGGAGTGCAGAGCAGGGCCGCTGGTGGACATCCTGGTTGCAATGTCTTTGGCTGTGAAATAGACAAAGAAAGTAGGACAAAACTATTTTTAATTTCACTGACATTTCTGTGTTTTATGGGGTTTAAGTTGGCCTGACTACTTACCATTTTAATGCTTATTTTCTAGTTTAATCATAATTTTATCTTTTCTCTGACACCCAATTTTTCATTCATCATAAATCAGGTGAACCAGAAATAGAATACAGTTTTTCTTTGTCTTTTGAAAAGGATTAATCACCTGGGCATAACGGTGCATGTCTGCAGTCCTAGCAGTCAATACAACTGAGGCACAAAGATTGGAAGTTTGGGTTCTGCCTAGAGCAACTGAGAAGGATAACATCTCAGAATGAAACCGTAAAGAGATGGGTAAATGGTGCAGTGGTAAAGTAGCCTGGGTTTCGTCTCAGTAATGAAAGGAGGAAAGATGGGAAGAAAGAAACAAAGGGAGAAAGAAAGTGGAAATAAAAGAAAGAAAGAGAGAGAGAGAGAAGGAGGAAACGAAGGAAGGCGGGGAGGAAAAGGTTAACCTATCACAGTGCTCCTGCTTCATGCTTCTAAAGTTGTCCCTCCCTGAGATTCTATTTTAGGACTGTTTGTCGAGCTGCGTTGCTGTAATAGACCTGTCAACCCAGAGTTTACTTAAGCCTCACAGTTCCTCTCTTATATTTCAGGCTATTATCTTTCTGTTAAACTAAGTGCATACTAATCACGATAGATTTTTTCAGTCCTCTCCTTTCCTCAAGACCCGCCAAGTGAAATCATTTTTCCTGTTTTTCAAAATATCTGTTTAGTACTGATGTTTTGGGGTATGGGTAATTATTTGTTTGTTTTTTTCAAGATAGCATGTACTTCTGACAAGTACTGCAAAGGCAGTAAATGTGACAGAACATTTACTCTAGAATGTCTCTACTTAACTAAGGGCTTTAAAACCATGTAGAGTGAACACAGTCATCCTGTTACTGTTAGGAAAGTTATGCTTCACCTGTTGTCAATCATGTCTGAAGCATTCTTACCAGAATATGATCGTGCTGCTCATTCACAAAGTGTCTTGTGTTCAGTCCTTGAAGGGCAGTGCTCAGTGCACACCAGGGTAGGTGTTGTGCAGCTGTCATACATGAGTGACACACGAGGGACTCAGTGCCCTAACGTTATGCCATCTCATGCCCATGTTTCTGTATTTTATCCATCTCCTTAACACCCATCTTAATAAGAAAAGACTTATTTCTTTCGTCCATCTTGAATTTCCTTGCAAAATTTTGGTTTAAGATTCTGAATTCCAGCTGGAAGACACTCAAGAAAATGAATCTTTAAGATGAACACAACTTAAAATGAAGAGACTGAATTATACTATAAACTGTAGCATATTACCAGACTGTGACTGTGCAAAAAATTGCAGCTTAAAGAAATATAGCAGATTACCAAAAGACAAAAGAAGCACTCTTTTTTGAATGTGCACTGTTCTTAGTGTTTCCTCTTACACCTTAAGAATGTACATTATCTTGATTTAAAGTGATGATGTGTTGACCCTAATTTAAGATTGGTTTATACTGCACCAAGAAAATATGATTTGATTTAGATGTGACTATAGCTGAAGCCATATCATCTGGCCTAATTTTAATAAGAAAGACTCTTGTGCCGAATGGGAGGCCTCTTTGCTCCTAGAAATCTATTGCTTTTACCCTTAAAGAATTTTAAGGAGGAGGTCTTATATATTTGGCTTAGAACACAAAATGAATACTTCCACCGGAGGAAAGGTGGACCTGGGAACGATGTATCTAAAAGCAACTAAATGCTGGGTCTGCCAGGGGAACAAGGGGCAGACGAGCAGAACCAAGAGCCAGTGTGGAGTCGTGACCTTGCAAAACATGGTGAGTTCTGGAGACCAAGAGTAACAAAGCCACCAGGGCACAAAATAAGAGGGAATTTGGTGAACAAGCTGTAGATCTATGACGATGCTCAACCAGACCATACTTTTAAGGATCTGATGCAGCAAACCACAGACTGCACCATTCTAGGGAGAACCTTTAGTCAGTTATTCTTTAAGGACTCACTGCTGTGAAATGCATGGGAGTCAGTCCAGGAAGTGGTGATCACAGTCTGATGATAACTTTCAGAGTCAAGCATCGGACATGCCATCCTCTCCTTTGTTTGCTGTTTTCTAACATGCATGCTGACCACTCGGCTGTACTTCGAGGTGAAGAGTCTCCCTCCTGGTCTTTCTTACATCCACAAGAAAGAGGAAAACATTTGCGTATTTTGCTGCTATGGATGCGTTGATCTAGACCAGGATAAGAGTTTCTCCTCTGTTAGCTATGAAATCATATTTAATATCACAATAAGAGGTTACAGATTAAGTATTTTAACTATATTTATTAGAGTTGTTTGGTCTATGTTTTCCAACATTTGGTTGAAGGAGTTGAGTTTAGCCTCTCTGCATTAGAATGCAGGACACTCAGCTTTTCTGACGTATGTTTTGTAATGAACCCATTCTGGAAAGTATAAGCTACTGAAATAAAATGTTTACAGTTTATTCCCATGGTCCTTATTGCTGTTTCTTTGTTCTTCATTAAGCAGAGGACAGTTCTCAGACTTGTCACAGTGTTTTTTAAAAAAACAACGCCACTGTTTTAACTTTGGAGTAGAACTTTGCCTCTGTGCAGGTCCACTAATCTATAAGTAAGAAGAGCTCCCAAGTTAGCCTTTGAGGAGATGTTAGTCTGTCCTCTGGTTTGTCCTCATGTCAGCGAGCTTCCAGCTTGGACACAGCACTACCTTCTTGCCAGGTTTCTGAGCATTTGCAAAAGACTATAAATCCAGTTAGGCACCAGAAGCGTAAGAGCTGTATTTTGGATATCTTCAGGGCACCTAGCTTGTATCTTCCTTATGCCCATTATTAATAAAAAGTTCATTATAATAAAACTCTATTGAAAGAAATGTGGACACCTGTTGAGGACTATGGCTTAACTCCTAAAATCTAGGATCTTCCATGAGGGACTAGAAAAGAGCTGCTTTGGTGGAAAGCACTCTGCAGCCCTCCAGCAGCCGGCATCCCTTCCCAGCAGCCCAGGCCGAGGCGTTTGCATAAAACTGCTCTCTGGCTTCTCCTACTGCACCCGGCGGGTGAGGCACGTGGCTCTGAGTTCCAGGGAGCACGCCGTGCTGAATGTCTACTCCAGTGCACACCCGCCTGGGAAAAGCCAAGAGGAAAGCATTCCAGTGGATGGAAAATAAACGCAGCTCCTTAAGCGAGTCTCTTTTTCCTCGTGGAATCTCAGCCTCATTTAAGTAACCATGTTTCTTACTTGACTTTATTAGGGTTTTAAGTCAAATTGGTGGCTTTCTACACCTATAACAAGGTGGGATTGCACTTGTGTACTTCCTGCAAACCTGTGTCCATGGCCTAAATGTCACCACTGACTGGAGAGAAAACCTCTGTGATGGAGCTTACTGAAAGTCTTTAGGAAATGTTATAGATAATTTAATAAAATAAATGTCAGTGGTTTAAATACTATACAATAAAATACAGTGAATATATTAATTTGAAATTATTCTAAATATGTTAATATGACTTATTTTGCTAGGTATTCATTATAGTGTTTTAGTTAATGCTTATTTTGTTTAAAATGTACACTAAGTCAATAATATAATAAGCAAAACCCTAGTGATATTTGCTAAGTAAAATAATCTTACTCTTGAAGTAATTGTGAGCCCTTTTTTTCTTCAGTTGTACTCAGAAGTAACTGGGTTTGAGTAGAGTGGGGAGAACTTAATCAGAAGTAGCCGTATGACTATTTCTCCATCCTCCGGCATTTACCACAGACAGTCCTCAAACTCCTTCAAAAAATGAAATGGTACCTCACTTGACATTCAAAAATGGCAACCATGGGAAAGGTACTCTGGTCTTTCAAATATTTTTTTGATACTGCACTTTTTAATTAGTGTGGTAAAGAAACTTTAAGATCCAGATCGTGTAAAAAAAACGCTCAAGTTTCAAGGAAGTAAGTTCTCAGGGTTTCTTTGCTATTTGCACACAGCCACCGTTTTGCTCCCTGCGAGGTGAGGCTTTGGTGAGGCTGGGCGAGCGACAGCACCTCCTGAGCCCCCACCGAAGACTGAGCAGCGCCGCGTGTGCTAGCTTCACCTCTGTGGTCAAATAGGCACATGATGAGCAAAGTCGAAAGAGTGGGCGGCGGGGGCGCCTCAGTCTCGTCGTCCCTACTCTCCCTTCCCTTGCTTTACAGGCCTCCTGTTCTTCCTGTGTCCCTTTGTTTTCCTTTACTTCCCTCTCTCCTTACAAACTAGAGCACGTGACATCTGCGGGCCAACGTAGGAGGACAGAAGTCATAACATGTGGGAGCAAAGCCAGTCTCTTTCCTTCACTCTCGGGCCCACACTCCCGACCGCACCTGACGACTGCTGCTCGAGGTCCGCGTGTCTGCTCTAGAACCCTGGCGCGCAAAAGTCACAAGTCACTGATGGGATGCGACCTCCACTGGCAGACAGAAAGACGGACAGGGTAGGGTGGCGATGATAGGAAGACATATTTGTATAGGCTTGTTGTATATTACTATGTATTTAATACTTTCATGTCTCTTCCATGTGCCAAAATACAGCAAACACACTACAGTTTGGTGGCGTTGCATACATACCCTCTTGGTGGTCTCATCTTACACTGTGATTTGCTGAAAGATGAAACAAAGCGCGAGAGCTAGCCCGGAGTGAAAGACAGAAGACAATAAACATTTCCAACCTTTCTTCAGAAGCCCTCCAAAGCACAACGCACAGAGACCACCGTTTCCTTTCTTTTTTAAATTCAAATCTCTGTTGGTACATTATGCATACACATCATCGTCGCCTTCAACATTGAGCGTTTGTACCAGAATATCACGACTTGCTTCTTTTTTCCCCTCCCCACCACCCTGCCACCCTCACCCCCTATGTACATAAGCTTTGTTTCCTTTTTTCTTTATTACTATCATATTCTTATTTTCACTTGAAAAATTGTCCTAAGTATCACCTTACACAATATAAGCATTTGATCCTAATTTTAGAATTTACACTCCATGAAATACTCACTTCAAAAATTAGTACATTTCCATTAAAATTAAAAACAAATTGTTTAGGAATTACTGGACATAAGACAAGTTAAATCGTTTTTCTTACAGCAAGAATTTTCAAGGTTCTTATATGTTTATTTATTTTCATCATAGCTATTTCAATGAGAGGTAAAATATTCTTTCTTCAAGTTATTTGACCAAGCAATTCTATTTTTCAAATGGTATTATTTGGGAATAATAGTAATTTATATGCATTTTGGTAAACTCTTCCTTAAAAGTTTGAATACAGCTCAAAGAATCATGGATATTTTGACCTGCAGAAAACTGTGAAGAGCAACCCGAGCCATGACTTTAAAGACAAAGAAAATAAATGCAGTACTCTGTTACTGAGCTTTTACACTTACGTGTAATTTTTGACCATTATTTTAACTTCTGCTAACCCGAGTTTTCTCCCAGAGACAGTAACATGCCTGTGGCAGCCTGAAAGCTAAGACAGGAGTACAGCGCTCAGGACAGCTCCAAGGTGGAGCCGTCATCCCGGGCCAGACCCTCGTTCCTTCCAGGGCGTCCACGGAGACAGCCCCATGCAGAGACCAGGGTGGCCCCGGTGTCTCTCCTTCCTGGTAGATTTTAATTTACCTCAGAATGGGCTGACAGCTGTACTTTAAAAATTGGCCATTTGTTTTTATCTTTAGAGATACTGCATCTGCTAATGAAATATTTTCTTGTCTCCCTCTCTCTCTTTTTTTTTTCCTGTGCTGGGGACAGAACCAGGGGCCTTGTGCATGCCCGGGAAACAAATTTCCCTGCAGTGTTCTCTGATAGCCAGGTTTCTGCAGGCCCACACAAGAAACTGGTGTGGAAAGCCACAGATAAGGAATGTTTTGGCCAGAGTGTCTCTGTTTTATACTAGCTGGCTATGCTTTCTTCAGATTCCAGGACTGTCTCTCTCTCAGCGTGATATGCTATTTCTCTGAGTTTAGCACATTAAAGGATATGAGAAGGTTGCGGTCGACATGAATTACTAGCACTCATTATCGGTCTGACCCACCAGGGGCTGGGACAGAAGGGGGTTCGGCCTGTTTTAGAGAGCGGAGTGCTGCCAGGACTGGGGCCCAGAGCTCGGGCAAGTGTTACCCGTTCATGGCGAGTGCAGAGGGTTGGACACGGTAGGAGACAGTGACAGACACCTGAACAGATTGTACAGTAATCTAATGGCGTGCAAACCTGATGGATCATAAATTTAGCATGAGAGGCAATTTAAAAAAGCATGAAGTACATTTGTCTTGATTTGGTAGGAGAATAATCACATGTTGAATGCCATACTATGTAAAAAGAAAGTCTTAAAAGTGCATTCAAAAGGCACCTTTATTTCAGTTTTCTGGACAAGATCTTATACAACAATGTCTTGAAAGAGCCCCAGATGTTTCTGGAATGTAACTAAAGTCAGAGCAGCTCGTGTTTTTTGGTGAGGGAACACGTGGTCCAGTCTGTGGGTAACATCTGTGGTGTAATCGGACGCCTAGAATGTGCTGTGTTAAGAAATACAACTAAATAAAAATAATGAAACCTTGCCACTAAAGGCAGGTCAGGACCGTCACTCTGAGTGTGGGGAATGAGTTTGATCAGATATTTCAGGGGATCAGATACCAGCAATGGGAGACTTCCTGCTCAAACTGCCTTTGGCAAGATGATTCCTGCAGCTGGGCTGCGCCAGCCCAGGCAGGATCATGCCAGGGTCAACCCTTGAGCAACAAGGGGCTCAGAGAACCAAGCACAGGTTTGGTGGAGGAAGATCTTCACTGCGCCTCCACTCAGGACAGTGCATTCAGACCACGACGAGCCTTCTGGGGTTGGGGCTGGGTGGAGGGGTCACCGAGGCGTTCTCCAGCTGCTCTAAGTCTGTGCTGACATGTTCTTTCTTCTGATGCCAAATCCTCTTCCTAAACTAGATTTCAAATACCTCCACGCAGGTCCACACCCCTTAGCTGACCCGTTTTTCCTGCACCTCCCCCCTCTCACACCTGAATTAGGATCTCCAGCTCTCGGGTCCGCTGTGACCGAAACGCCTCGTCGGTGTGAAGGTTATGAGCTCTGAAAGCTATTTCTGCTATTTTCTGTACCTTTTCTAACATCTCACCTGGGTTCCCAGGGTGTTGACTCTTGATTTGGACACAATTGAACACTCTCTCCTTGCAGATATAGCAGCTGAATGATACTATAAATTTAAATTCTGTCCTTAGCTCAGAGCACTCGACTTCTTAAAATGCTTTCTTAAGAAAGTATTTCCAGAAATCATATACAATATATACCAATGTGGATGTATCACTTTTTTTATTATCTTTAATCCTTTGACTTGTAGTAGAAAATTGTTTCCAAGTAAGAAATTTTCCAAATAGCTCCATTTAAACTAGCATGCCAAATCACTACATTAAAAATAATAACATTTCATACATTTTTTGAAAAAGATATTGAATAATTTAAAAAAGGTGGAGAAAACCTTATTTTAGCTCAGACCTATCACTGACTCAAGGGACTTCTGTGAGAGAAATTTTTGAAGTAAATATTACATAATGTGATGCTCCCTGATATGCCATATTAAAGACTTCCATGAGCTTTCTGCTTATTTGTGGTCCTCACAATCCATATGCTGAGTATTTTACACTAGACTCAGTGGAATTTTCATAACTACTATGTGATGTTCCCATTGTCCTATTCATCTTTCCTGTCTCTGGAACAAAATACCAGGTAAACAAAGCTCCAAGGAGAGGATCGTTTGGCTTGAGGTTCAGCCTCTAGCTTCACAGGAGGATGTGTGGCAGAGGAAGCCAACTCCACCTGCCATCTGCAGAGAGCTGGGGGGAGCAGAGAGGAACCAACTGGAACCACCAGCTGTGACTGCTGCCCACCCCCTGCACTTCCTGTCACCTGTCCAGTTACTCCTGCCGGGCCTTGGGGTCTGTCAAACTGATCTGCAGGGTAACTGGCCCCAACTTTACAGTGAGGAAATGAGGCCAGAACTGTGGCTGGTGTGCCATCCAGTCACTGTGCGCGGCTGGTCATTCAGCACTTCGAAGGAGATCCATTCTGTAGGGGGACAGGGCTCTGTGCTTGCTAGAATGAGGGTCATAGGATTCAGAACTCTGGATATAAGAGAAGTTTCGGAATCACCCTACCTGTGGCATTCCAACTGTACCCCACAGGGTGATGCAATGTTCTCCATGACTATATCAAAAGAAGAGGGTCCCAAAGGTGAATTAATGTGATGATTTTGACTTTTCTATAAAACCGAAGTTCAGAAAGGCTGTCCAACTCAGGCTACAGACAGCTAATGACAAAGTACAGCTTTTTCAGCAATACTTAAACATTGATGACTTTTGAAGCCGACTTGAGCTTCTAGGAAAGAAACAAGCTTAAAATTTAGTGTGCTAAGCATTTATCCACTACAAAATCACCTGGTGGTAGCCATTGATCCTCTAAGATAGAAAGCCAACCTAATTCTTATAACTATGCATCAGAAAAACCTGATCAGACCCTCTATATAGGGCAACTGGCTGACATGCTCCTGCAGGAAGTGCTTGAATACTATTGTTTACCAGGTAATGGTGGCTGTCAAATGAAAATAAAAATTGAACATTCAGTAAAAATTTGGAATACAACATGAAGCAAAATTCTGCTCTGGCTTATTTAAAGATAAAAGGTATTGAAAAGAGTTTCAGTAAAAAACAAGGGCTTGTGGACAAGAACCAGGTAGAGGGAAACCCCAAGATAATTACAAAGTCTATTTTTCATGAGGATTTTAGAATAAAGTCAACAACTTTAATTGGCCCCAGATGTTACTAGGTAGCTAGGGGCATATTACACAACACAGGTAAAGGTAGCTAGGGGCATATTACAGAACACAGGTAAACAGAGCTCCATGTTCTATAACAGTAACATTTTCCTTCCATATTGAACTGTGGTATGTGCAGCTGTAGATGTGTAAGTCTAACATTTTCCTTTATCTTTCTGAATTTTTCTCTTCCGGTTCTTTGTGTTATAGAATATTTTTGTACATCTTGGTATAATGTAAAGTTTAAGAGTGATTAAAGTCAGTTTTTAAAGTGTTTCTTTGGGGTGATTTTTAGAGACAAGTAAACAAAGCAAGGCTGGAGAATTCCACCTTCCAATAGGAGTGCGCCGGGGTGTTACCCAAATAAAGTATAGCTTGTGGGGTCCCGACTGCCCCCAGAAGCCTGCTTGGTCTAATCTGTCCTGTCAGGACACTGCCTTTGCCCAGCTCCAGACAGACTTCTCACTTAGCTTGCTGACTGATTCTGACTGAAAAGCTAGTTGAGAAATGCTTACTGAATACCTTCCCAAAGTAATTTCCATAAGAAGTTACATGAATAACTTCCCATAAGGAATTCCCCCAAATCACAAAACCTTTCAGATTCACAAGGGAGGAATCTATGAGGCTGAGGTTTGGCTGAAACTGTCTTTGAGGGGGAGGACACAGATGGGGAGAGGTAGCCAGCTTCCGTGAGACCCTCCTCGCCACGCCCAGGGTGCCGAGCAGCCCCATCCGTGTCAGCGCTGGGACACTCCTCCTTTATGCTCGCACTCAGAGACTGCGGAGAGCACTCCGGCTGCGTGCTGCCGAAGGAACCACGGACGCCTTCCAGTAGAAGCGCATTAACAGCTGTTCTCTGCTCTTGGCCGCTAAGGCCAAAGCATGACTTCTGTGTGTGGCTTGGTTGGCAGTGTTTCTCCCACAAGGGAAGAAGAGCTGCGTCCCGAAATCACCAAGAACAACACTTCCCTCTTCACCCTTCCTGAGAAGCACACCGGTTCGCAGTGACTCAGCTTCCAGCAACACCAGGAAGGGCTCAGCTCGCAGCTGCTGTCCAAAGAGGCGGCTCCCTCTCTGCCCCCACTCTCTCGCCAGCGAACACGGCCTAGCTGCTCCAGCCCTTCAGCTGGTCAGACAGCACGTGGTGGAGCCATTCTGGATTTGGTCTGTCTGCCTCCCCACATGTGAGACGTAAGTAAATTGTGTAACCCTCGGGTTCTATGCACTGTCCGGTCAATGCTGAGCCTCTCTTCCACGTCTGTGCTGCTTACCAGCCATGATTTCTTGACAAGCCGATGCTGTATCCTCCTCTGGTCTTCAGAGGAGCTGCTGCTCCGCCCCCCGGCAGGTATCCAGGTGGAGCCCGTCTGTGCCCCACAGCTCCCTGGCTTCCACACCTCAGAGTCGTGAGTCGGCTGAGCCTGTGGCTCCACAGTGGCTTCTCCTGCTGCGGGCCTTTCTGCTGCTTCTCTTACTGACCTGTTTACTTCTTGGACTCACCTGTTCACAGGTGTATTCATTTACATACACACCCTTCTCTCTTTGAAGCATCTTGCCTCAGTGCCCCGACTGAAAATTAGGCCCTCTGCCCAGCAGCGGCCCTGTTCTTCTGCCTTTGCCTCTGCACCCACCACCTGACTCTGCCACCTTACATGCTGTGCATCCTCATCCTACAGCGAAAACTGCACGCTCACTCCGGGTTGGCCCCTCTCCAGGACTGGCACAGGACTGGCACAGGACTGGCCTCCACTGGACGCTGTCAGCCAGAGGCCAAGCCCCACTGCATCCTGCTGGCTCTCGGGCCAGAGCTGACCTCAGCGCTCTGCGTGCAAAGTCACTATGCGACTGCACCCAGGACTCTGCCCTGCCTGCTGCATGCGCCAGGCCTGGAGGAAACTTACACAGCCCACCATCCTCCCGGCGAGTGAGAGCAGCTGTCAGGGACACTCCATCTTCCGTGGGAGAAATTTTATCAATATAAATCTCCATCATTATGAGAGAAAAGCATTAAGAGGAAGACATGCTGCTTCCTGAATTACCCAGGATTAGATTAACAAGTTCATTTATTAGTAAACTCAGGCACCAAGAGCTCACTACCACACCGCAGGCCTTGGCTAGGGAATAGTAAATGGTTCAATAAGATCACCAAGCCCTGAAGATTTTTAAAATTCTGAATTAAACACGTTATGAAAACTATCACAAATAAAGGAAATGATGATGCTGTATGCTTAAAAACTAAAACTAATTTGATAACTTTTGAATGTAAAATTTAGGCACAAAAAGTATAAACAGGGTGAAAGGGTCAGGAAGCTTTCAAAAGTGTGCTGCAGAGAGGTGGTTTTCTCCCGCGGCTTTCAGTGAGTGACCATGTGGCAGGCTTGCCCAGGAGCAAAGGGGGGCGCATGCCACCTTCCTCCCCGCCTCCCGGGTTTCAGATCGCTTCCAGCTGCGCAGGTGCATTTTACAAGCTGTGGAAGCACCACTGTTTTTAACAAATAAAACAGTCATGTGTTTCATAATGATTGTTCTGTCACAAAAAGTAGACCTCAGTGTCCTCATATGAGTGGAAGACTGGCTGTTCCAGACGGAGAGAGAGAAGCCGAACTCTGCTGGCCCAGAGAAAGGGAAGGGCTTTTGGCCTGACCCTCGATCATACACAAAAGCAGACAAAGGGACGCAAAGGGGACGCACTGAACACTCAGAAACTATTGCCGATCACGTCAAAACGGCCAGCTCCACCGGCACAGAGAAGGACGCACCTCGCAGGCCTCACCCTCGGAACCCATCAGCACAAATCAAACTTGTGGAATTTAAATGTGCACCGCAAGTTCCTGCCCACCTTTTGTGAGCGAAGGCGTGTCAGAATTGTACCTTGCAGCCTAAGACTCCCTTCACAAATGCGATAACGCTCACGTTAATGACACTTTCATGCATCGCGCGGGTGCGTCAACTTGGGCGGAAGTCCCCGAGGCGGCCCCAGCTGTGGGAGCGCGTGGGGCGCTCAGCCCGGTGTTGTGCCACTGGGCACTCGGGTGCGAAGGAAGCTGAACAGATTCCAAAATGACTATTCTTTAGAGAGGTTTTGGATGATTTCTGTCGTATTATTTATCATTTGAAGTTTTAGGGGGAGGAGTGCAGATGTTTTCGGGGAAAAGTCAGTGATTCTGTTCAATTCTGTTTCCTGGAGGCTGCTGACTCCTACACGGCTCAGGACCAGAAGCTGAGAAGTTGACTGGCGACAAGCAGAAAGCCAAAGCATGGATTCTGGACACCTCGTAGGACTTGAAACAAAAGGAAAGGAAACTAGGTTTAGATCCAATGGTGTTGCTACAATTTGGAGGAATGTCTTCCACACTAGTTATTTTCTTCAAGGTGTTTTCTGATTTTTGCATGGTCTAAACACTAAGAATTGGCACAGAGAGCAGCTGTGGAGCTCAGCAGAACTTTTGACTTTATCACGGTTCTCAAGATGCAGCTGTAGAGTTTGGGATCCATGAAGAAAGAGTGGCCTTGACTGCACCCAGGCCCTGCGGGGAGCTGGACAGAACAGTCCCGCATGACCACGTCATGGTCCTCTCCACACAGAAATGGCCCCAGGTCATTGAATTTAGCTGTGAGGCTCTCCTCAGAGAAAAGGCTGATCCTCTTCCGGAGGTAGTGATGCCCTGCAGAATGTCTACACTTTTTGATATAAAATGCCCGTTACTCAATTTAAAAAATCACCAGGCTTCTCAATAAATAGAGAAATCAGCAGTAAAGACAGAAGCACAAATGCTCTGACCTAAATGACTAGAGAGCAAACAAAGGCTACCGATCTTGCAGTGTCCATTTCCAGTTGCAGGGATGGACTTCAGGGCTTCAGCCCCGACCGTGCAGTGGACTGAGCAGTGACATCGGTGGGACACAGGGCCAGACGAGTCTCTTAAACCATCCTTCAGTATTTGCCAAATATCGACAATATTTTATTCTTATATCTAAGACACTGTCATTAATCAGTATAAGCTCATCCTAATACAGTGGTTAGAAAAAGAGGAGGGATCAACAAACCAGGCATCTTTCACTGTTTTTACTTTCAGTGAATGAAGGGTGTGTACCAGCGGGCCGTGTTCTCTCCATCCTAATTATCTCTGGAAATCGAGTGGTGAGGTGGGCACAGCATCCTGCTCACCTCTGCAGCTTCTAGAGCCAACCCAGAGCTGAGCCCAGAGGTGCTTAGAGAATCGGACGGAAGGGTCAGCGCTGTGGCCAGCACCACCGAACCTCTCTTGCGACTGAGCCTTTCTAGTGAGTGACGAGTGAAAGCACAGAACAGAACAGTGAAAAGTCTGGGCCAGGGACCTCCGCTCTGCCTCACGATGATACAGCACTCTACAGTCATGCTGGCCGCCGTCCCTCACCCAGGCCTGGACTCCTGGGGTTAGGGTCCCCTCCGCTGCAAACACACAGCCCCAGTGCTCCCTTGTCCAACAAGTCTTTCACTTCTGCTGGAGTAAAGTGACTTCTTTATTTCTGATCGCTTTGTACTACATAAGTACTATATTTCTATTTCAGTAGTGAGCATATATAAAGTATCCACTTCTAGTTAGTGATTATGGTTTTTGCTTCTAAGAGACTTACTTAATACAATATCATATTAATTATATTATATACAAGTATAATAAATATCTGTGTAGAATCTATTTTATATAACATGTATGTAATAAATATATAAATAATAATGATTTCTTATTAATAAAAGGTAAAATTCATGAATTGACCAGTTCATACACATTTTTTTCATAGTCTCTACTCTCATTATATAACTTCCTTCACCTATTAAACATGAATATAATGACAAATTCCTGTGTTTTCATTGCTTATACTTTAAATTCCTTTTGGTTACCATTCCTTCATCATTTTTAGTGCTTTATACATTTTTCCAAACTCATTCACTTTACAACTTCAAAAGATGTGTCAGAGAATCAGAGCTCAGTGCTCTTATGTGGATAATCAAGGTGTTTTGGCTAAAAGAGTAAATATGTGTATAATTACAAACAAGACCATCTGATGTCTGATAATTCACATGGAACTGAGTTGAGTACCTTGGGTATAATTTGGTCGTCATTGAAATGTTCTCCTTTGTTTAAAATTTTAAAAACAAATTTCCACATCATTTGAGATACTATTTATAGTGCCCTAAAAGTATTTACAGACATTCATATATTTTATACATGTCTTTGTCTACATGTATATGTAGACATGTATGTCTACATGTATGTACATGTATGTCTACATCTGCATATCTACCTGGATATATATATAGTATTAATATCAGTAGTAAAAGGATAAATTATGACCCACTCTCTACAAAAACAAATGTGACACCATGCTGTGAAGAGGAGGTATTTTGGCCAGAGCTCAGCACCCTGGGTGGATCTGTGAGGATCTGTACAACTTTTCATCACTTGACATCATTCCATGAAGATGAGCTATTTTGGTCAGAGCTCGGTACTGTGGTGTATTTTTGAGGATGCATCATTGGGGACACATTTCAAGTTTGTAGTAACAAATATAAACAAAGACCAAAAGACTCATGCTGTCATAGGAAGAGTTGAAAGTCACTAAAGCCATTGTGTCATTTAGTTGTCTAATTAAGAACATCTGAAAATAAATGGCCCAAGTGCCATCGGTCTGAAGGTGGGTTCATGACAGAGAGCTGCTTTGGGAAATTCACTCGGGGTGCAGAGGAGTTCGGGTGGCCGGACACCCTCCCTGTACTGTAAATGCCCCATGGCCCTCTGCCTTGCCCTGCTGTGGAGCCCTCCTCTCACGTGTGTTCTGGTGGGGCGACTGGAGGGCGGGCAGGGCTGTGTGCTGGGCAGCACTCCCTGTGAGCCTCATCAAGACTTGGCTTCTGCTCACTCATAAGGAAGATGGTGTCATGTTAGTCACCTGTGATAAAGTTCATCTGCAGGTTAAAATCTGGGCGAGGAGGAGAAAGAAAACACCGAAGTCCGAATAGCAAAGACGGAGACTGAGAAGTGTGCTTGGCACACACAAGACGCACCACTGAGTACTGGAAGTGGCTCTAATATGATGGCCTGCTGCCACTGAAGACGCCCCCATGTTCAGGGAGACAGGAGGCCACAGAATACTCAGTGACTGAGCGGAGGCGGCTTGGCCCACAGTGCGGCCTTCCAGAACTCTGCGCTGGGGTGAGCAGAGATGAGCTTCTACTCTCCTGCGGTCTGGTGGCTACTCAGGGCCGGAGCCTGTTTTAGCTCTCGAAGTGCATACATAGCTCTTGCAGAGCGGGGCCAGAACATTGCTGCTCTGTTCTATTTGATTTTATTCCATCCACTCCATCCAGAGGACGGGGCTCACTTGGTCTGTGCTGTCTGTGTGTTACACAAGGACGCAGACTCTGTTTGTGTTGTGTGGGATTTCCCGTATGACTGAGTATCCTCTGAGTAACAATTTGTACAGCTCATTCTCTCCCTCCCTTCCTCCTTTGCTCCTCCTTCTCCTTCTTTGTATCTTGGTAGAACATTTAAAAATCGAAGGTCAAGGTCAATCTCATATGTTTTCAGCATCTATGTTTGCAAAATATTTTAAGAATTCACCTACACTGACTCAGCACAGACACAGGGAAATCAATAAGACATGAGGGGTTTTTCTAATGGGTTACAGTAGGTGAGAAGTCTTAGCTTTGTGCCTCCTGGTTTGTTCAAACAGTTTAAGCTCGAGATGCCCAGCAGGGCTCTGTATGTTCCACAATCCCAAACATGGACAGAGGGCACGCTGATACTTTCTGTTCCACGTAAACGTTTTTCTCAGTGTCATTCAATGTCCATGGTTGGGGCTCAGAAGTCAGATGCGAACCCTCACTTTTGCTAGTCCTGGGCTGGATTTCCAGTCCCTGCCTTTTGTGTCTGGCCATGCTAAGGACGCTTCACTCTGATCCCTCTTCAGAAATGATGCAAAGTTTTTCCTGTGGAAACAAACAGGCGTTGTTTTGCAAATCAGCCATTAGATACCTATCACTGGCATGCATTTCTACTCTCCCCAAGACTGGGAATCTTGTTCTTCAGCCAGCCTTGAAATCCATCTATGCCAGTGAAAAAAGAAAGTTATTTTGAAGGTTGTCAGACCAGTCCCAGAGCGGAGCCCTGGTGCCTCTGAGCTCTGGGCACAAAGCTCTGACTGAGAGGGGTCTCTGCTGGGCTCCTGGCTCCTTCTGCTTCTCAGGCTTGAGAGACATGAACTCTTCCCATAGTCCATGGTTCCTCTTCTTGGCAGTTCTCAGATCCAGAGGCAGGTGTTGGGGTCCTGATGCAAAGTCTACTGTCCATTGTGAGCCTCTTTCTCTCTGTTCCACCCAGAGAACAGATTTCACAGAGTGGATCTTGGCCTAAAGAGAGACCATCTCCTGCATGCCTTCAGTTCATTATCATTTCGGCTCTTTAGCCTGCCCATCCCCATATTCATATCATGGATGCACCCTGGTCATTTCCTTATTTTCTCTGCCTTCTTTTCCGTAATCTCTTATCTGATTACATGCAATTGAATTACCCAATCGAATTCACCATGTTCATAAATGTCTTCATTGCTGAGACAGAGTAGAAGCGAGAGAGCAAAGTCTATCGTGCACTTCTTACATGCATATAGGAGGAAGCTGATTTATTCTAATGTGCAATCTCATTCTAATGAGAACAACCATCTTATTCCAATTACAGACCTAATTGCAGTGACTCACCAAAATGGGAACTTCATATACATATGAATTAGTAGTTTTTTAAGGCATTATCATGATATTGTATTTGGTAATAACAATATTAAAATATTTAATATCAGTCCGCTGGATGCAAAACAAATCTAATTTCATGTCCTTAAGTAATGATTTAAATAAGGTTATGGTACTGTTCCTCACTAAAGTAACAAGCACAAGCTGGGTTTTAATAGCCTAATGGTTTTGCTCTCCAGTAAGATGTAGTCCATGTCTATCCCTCACTGGCTGGCCAGCCCCACGTAGGGTACATCCATTAGAATATAAAATTCAGTACTAGTGACCTTACTCTTTAATATGCATTCATTAATTGATTTCATTTTAGATATGCAAATATGTTGGTGACCTGATTTATTTGTAGGCAGAGTCAAGAACCTACATCTTGATAGCTTGAACATAAAGGAGACAGGTGTGCACTTCTGTAATCCCAGCATTTGAGAGGCAGAAACAGGGGGATTGCTAGAGTCTGAGTCCAGACACTTGGAGCATCTGTCTCAAAACAACAGGAACAAAATCTTTCCAGTAAATAAAATTTCATAAAACTATAAACTCTGCACTGGGAATTTCAAGAAGCACTTGCCCTGGCATTTTCCTCCAGGCGAAATGAGGAGCTCGCCAAGCAGAGAGAGCGACACCGGGTCTGCGCGGCTCTGAGCTCGCTAGTGACGGAGGGGCCTGTGGCCTCGAAACACAAGGCCCTTCCTTGACTGGCTAATGACGAGTAACACAGGAAGAGAAGGACAAGAGAGAGAGCCACCTTCAGCTGCCGTGGCTGCTCAGTCTGAACTTTGAGCATGCATTTTGTTTTCTTTTCCATCCACAAATGGATAATAAATACAGAGACACTTTCCATGCGTCTTTTCTCCTAAATGAATCTTCCTGTGGCTTTGTATTCTGGCAGAGAAAAACAGGGAAACCGAATCAGCTAATGATATTTGATTCTATATTACAGGGCATCAGAATGTTTACAGGTAAAAAAAAATCTTCCAAACAAGTAATATCAATATTTCAAAAAAGTGCAATGACTGACTTTGCCAAATTTTAAAAATACGAATTTCACCAAGACATGTTTTCAGTTTCCTAGCATTTCATTCTGCTTTTGTGAGTGTGGAAGTGACTGCAGTGGACAGAAGTGCTTCCTGCTTACTTGTGGTGTAAACACAGGTGTGGGCAACTGGGCAACATTCTGTAGCAGCCAGTGGTAAATTAATGATTAAGTTTTCTTTATTCAAGTATTTTTGAACACTATCTTCAAGAGGTAATGATGCTTAAGTGCTTCTTTCTGCTACGTGAACGTGGACGACTGCCACACTTTTAGAAGACTTAGTATCACTTTAGGACAAATAGTTTCCATGCTCACGCAGAGACTTTCCTCATGCGCACTTGGAAATCATAGCCCCATTTGGGGCCTCTGTGAGCTGTTCACCTGGCGCAGGGTAAGCACTTCTTGACTTCGTGCACCCTGCTCAGCGAAGATGCTCCCTTTAACTGTGTCGCATTGTTTCTTGTTTTCCCCTGTCATTATTTTCTAACCCTCGGCCTGTGAATTTGTGTGATTATGACTGATAGGAACTCTGGTGCCAATAGCAAAACATGCATTTATGTTGTCTTCTGGGTCAAGAGGAATATGATTACTTCCTTGTTAACCTTTGCACTCTTAAGTGTCTAATTTGCTGGTGGTCTCGCAGGTTGTGAATCAGAAGTGGAAGCCTGGAAGTCCGATGCTGGCTCTTCCCCGACCCTGCACTGGGTCTGTGGTAGATACCACGATGCACCAGCCACAGAAGGACGTCGAGCTCACAAGTGTTTGAAAGCTGGCTGCAGTGGACTTGGCCTTCTGAGAAGGCGGGGAGATGTGTGGAGTCCCTGTGTAGCCCCTGAACCTCAGGAGTAAGCAGCATGGCGGAGGACTGCTGGGAACTCCCTGGCCTTTCCCTCTCATTTCCCTGAGAGTCCACTTCACTGGGTGAGACTCTACACTCCTACCCTAGGCCTGCCAGGAACCACCCCGAGGAGCTGGCCTCAAAGAATAGTTGGATCTTGTCACTTTGTAGCTTGCAAAGGAGGGACCTCATTCACACTTTGGCAACAATGGGCCTGTGTAGTAACTGTGTTCTATTTGAGGTGTAAATGCAAGCTGAAGGCTGCTGTCTGTTTAGTTGCTTCTGAAAGGAGCTTTGTAGCTTTGCATTTTGTGTAGAGACTGAAACTGAGTTTGACCAGATGCAATTAATCCAACTCTGTTTTCATCTTGGTAACTCCCCAAGGAACTGCTGCTGTGAGTTAAGATTTTCAAGCCTTTGAATTTCTCTTTGCTACAGTTTTCTGTTTTAAGTTGTTCTCAATAACTGGTTTTGCTCCCCACTCTCTCTGTGAGAGTCTTCATTCTTATATTGATCTCCTCTTCCCTGGAACAGCAGAGAGGTGAGCGATGCTTTACCACAGGGCCAATATGCGTAAGAGTTAATTGGTTAACACCTGAAAGATCTTTAAGGATAAATTAATTCATTTAATCCTACGTATGCCTCAATTATTATGCACAATTATCTTTAAAATGTTTTCAGTTTATAACTTACTGGTGCCTCCTAAGGCTACACAAGCTTGGATCTTTTGTCTTTTTTTTCTTGGTACCAGCGATCAAATTTAGGACCCGGCACTTCTGAGGCAGATGCAGTACCTCTAAGCTATATCCCAGGCACATAAACCTAGATTCTTAGGTGACTCATGTAAGCATAATAGAAACAATAATCTTACTCATAGAATTAAATTTATGTCATGCACTGGTATAAATTTTCAATGTTTGTGATCATGATGTGTATATTAAATGTATTGATAAAGAATTAATTAAAGATAGATAAATAAGTAATCCTACATACAAATGTCTCCTGTCTTTCCACTACTCCTTCAGGAAGACAATTTTCTAAGCTTGTTGAAGAAGAGAACAGCTACTTGGTTGAAACTCAGAGTAGTCTTCCTTCATTTCTGACCCCAGTTCTGTCCTTCCGCCTTTTGTTTGAGTATGTTAATTCAAATGCACTACTGATGAATGTATCGATAATGCATGCCTGCTTCGGAGCTTCAGTTTTAGTGTAACTAAATCTCTTGTTCTTTTATTGCTCTGAACCTTCTACACATCAATTGCTATTATTGGTGATAAAATAGAGGAGACTGCAAAACACTGAATTAAAAAACAAAAAAGCAAAACTGTCATCAACCAAGCAGAGGTCAGGGCATGTGAAAAGAAGGGTTAGAAACTGAGTAAAAAGAAAACATTATAGAGAAGGGGCTAGCCCCTTCTTGCTAGAAGTTGAATAACTGTATGTTTTATTTATTTCTTGTTTAGTCATTAATTCATTTAAGAAATAATTGTGAGTTCTTATTTTTTGTCTTGTTTTATATAAGATATTTTAAAAAATACAGAGATACCACTGTAATGGAGTCCACATTCTGGCCACTGGAAAAGGTGAGTACAATGCATGGTGGGGTTAAAATGATGCAGTTTTGTACAGACTCAGCAGATATGAGGTCTGTTTCTGTGTCAGCCTCACTGGACCACCTGTCCCCACACAAATGTGCTGTGAAGGTGTTTCTGCAGGACCTTAATGCTGGGCTGAATAGCTCAGTGATGTAATAAACTCCTCAGTCCCTCTGAGCCGCGCCCATGTCAATTTTCATCCATGCTTGGGCTAGAATCACAGCGACAGCTAGAAGCTGCAGATTGTGGGACTTTTAAGATTCCAGTTCTTCCTAATGAGCATCTGATATTGATTCTATTTCCTGAACAACCCTAGTACAGCAGATAAACAGGGCAAGGAATGAGGGAAGATAGGAAGGAAGGGAGTGAGATGGAAGAGGGAGGAAAGGAAAGGAAAAGAGGAAATTTCTTAGAGTTAAAACATGGGCTAGGAAGGGAAAAAGGTCTGCACGGCGCCTACCCAGTCCATAGCTTGGTTAAGAAAATGAGTGTGTGGGAGGCGAGAGTGGGCCATTCTTACACAGGTGTGAAACTGACACTAAAGTGCTGAAACTCAGGTATAGTTGGATGAGTAGCTTTAAGATCCATGCTCAAACGATAATTCACCCAAAAATTGTGCGTATTTTCCTAAGTGAGAAATCCATAAAGATACAGTCTGCAGGTGAAAAGAGGAAAGTCACTTCTCAGTATGTGAGGAGAGCCACTGTGGAGTTCAGATGTGACTCAGTCAGGGAGCAAGTGCCTGGTGGGCGTGAGACATGGCGTCTCTGTCCCCGACGTCACACACAAGCACAAAAGCCTGCGTCAGCCGACTCTCAGTATTTCCACCTTATCTCTCTTCCCTAAGCCTGAAAGTGACCAGGGAACATTTGATTTCAAACACACGCTTAATATAAATATAGTAGATATTTTCTTGAACACACAACTAAAAATCTGGCTGATTAACTGGATAAAAACACTCTTTTCAATGGTCTAATGTGATGATTTTTGGTAATTTTCCAGGCCAGAAATCTGTGCTATGTCTTCATCTCACACTCTTTTTGACAGCCTCCAGAAACGTTCCACACCTTATGTAGAATCAGGCGAGGCGAGCCGGGTGGGGGGGGGGGAGTCCAGCATGGAGAATGAGGGCGGTGAGTCAAACCCGGGCAGGGGAGGGGCCAGAGACACACACAATTAGCACATTTAAGATCTGAGTAAAAGGGATGCTGCTCCTTTCTGACTCAAGGACAGATTTTTGTCAGCTAGTGAAACTAAGCACATTTATGCAAATATATTAGCTAAGTATGAGTTAGCAATAAAACTGAAATTTCGATCATAAGTTTAAAACACACCCAAAAAGGATTGGGCTCAGTTGAGAACCTCAGGAGAGAAATTTTATCAGCTCTTCTTAGGAAAGACTTTCTCCTAGAAAATAAGATTGTTTATTTTTACAAATAAACCTTTATAGAGCAAACATTATTTATTTATTATAAAATCTTGAGTCTGTTTACCATTCATGCAATTATATCTTTTGTTTTTATTCAAATTAAAAAAGATACTAATGGCATTTTACCCATTCATGTATGGATTTAACATTAATTATCTACCATACACTTAAAGAAAATATACTTAACTTGGGCACCAAATGGAAAGTATTCACTGTATTTTAGACCATTTCATTCTAACAGATATATAATTTACTGAGAAATTAAGGTGCTTAGAGAAACACTAATATCATAACTACTTATTCAAAGGATATAAACTAGTACAAGATAAAAACAAATAGGCAAATAAATGACAATAATTTATAGGAGAGACAGCAGCTTATCCATTCCCTCATTTATATTCAGTGCATGGAGCAGCAGCTGTAAAAGCTGGTGCTCAAAAGTTATTTTTGGAAGAGCTAAATGGCTGAATGAATTCACATAATCCTGATGTTTGGGTTGCTCCCCGCTTTCTGTTTGAGTGTATGTCTGCATTCACGCTAGGCCCAAAGCTTTGGGATGGACAGAGCTGCTGCCCTGGCTGCAGAGCACAGAGCTCGGGGGGCATCGCACGGCTCCCGGGATGCTGGGCACGGCCTTCACCTCCTCATCAACTGCTCTCTCCAGCATGGGTCTCTGCCACACGGGATTATTGTTGGTAAAAACTAGAGGCTGATGGCAGGCAAATAGCGCCGGGAGGCACACATCATAATGTTTGGCATGCTTCTTGTGACTGCTGCATAAGCTCTGGACAGCCAGGACCTACCCCTGACCCCGGGCAGCTGACAAAAGCAGAACACTCTCCAACAGAGCGTGGGTTAGAGCCTTATCACAAGAAAGGAAATGTGGCTTAACTGACACTAGTTTAAACTATTCTTAACAGCATATAAGTGCACTACTTCTGTTTGTTTCAACTTTTAACACTATTATCTTTGAGAAGATGTGTACATTAGTCATGACCTAGGTACACCCTCATTTATCCTTGACCAATCTCACTCTTAAGATCTGCTAGAAAATAGACTAAGAACCATGAAAATGATTTTATATATTCAAATACTGCTTGAAATCCCAGTATACAGAGATATTTTGGAATAAATATTTAAATTATTTTATTATCCTTATTTTAAAGAAAAAGAAATTATTAGTATTTTTGTAAACATGGGCACACTTGTTGTTACAAGGACGCTATGCATGAGGTTGCCTTCCCGGTGCTGGAACAAGGCAGGACCCCTGGTGGTGACGGGACGGTTTAGCTCGGGGTGCCGCTTTCAGAGGTTTCTCGGTCCCAGGGCCAAACAAGCAAAGCCTCAACCCCTCAGCGCAGGGGAAGAGGAGGGCAGAACCTGGGACGAAAGCACTGCCATAGGGAGCACCCCAGGGGCCTCCCACGAGCCGGCTCTCACCAGTGCACTTGGGTGCCAGCTGTGAGCTCGGCACACCGAGATCCTGTCACACACAGAAGACTCACCTTGGGTCACATGACACTCTGTGAGACATTTTAGACCTTAACAGCATGTATCTCACATAATAAACTGTACATTTCATATCTGTTTCAATAAAAGTATGGGACATGAAAACTATTTCCAAGAAAGTATACATCTTAGTCACTTTTCTCATGCTGGCTCTAAATACCCAACATCTGCGGCTGAAGGAGGAAAGGTTGATT